>CANXYC010198631.1:0-11204 GCA_948193065.1 Aleurites moluccanus | reverse complement strand
CCATAAAAACAAACAAACAAATTGATTACCTTGTATGGTTGATATTGCCGAAATCCTCCCTTCAATTCTCCTTGGTTTTCCTTAAGCTTCCTAGCAAATTAATGGAGGGAGAAGATAAAACAAAGATCAAACTCAACTTTTCTTTAAAAATTTCTATGAAATTTGGTGAAGAATGATGAAGAAATGGATGGGAAATGAAAGGTGTGTGGTTCGGCCAAAGGAAGAAGATGAAGAAGAAGATGAGCAAAAATTTCTAAGTATTACTTTTATACTAAAATTATATGACAAATTACATGTTGGTCCTTAAATTTTCAAGTAATTAGGTTTTGACCCCAACTTCTTCTGTAATTTATTCTGACAATTCTGTCAAGATTTAGATTTCAATGTTGGGAGTCAATAAGCTTATTTTAATTTATACTTATTTATAAAATTAGTTTCAGAGTCATTTTGTAATACCGACGGACCAATTTTTACTATTCACCTTAAAGTTCCTTTTATTTATAATTTTGCCATTGGTTACTTTTTCAGTGTGCCTAAATATTTTTCACTTTTTTCTTTTTACCAAAATCACACATGTATTATGGTGAACTTTTATCCCCTGATCAGATTCATAAATTCTCCTGTTGACCGGACTGCTAATTTCTCGGCAGTGTTCCCAACACCGTCGATTTTTGAAAAAGTAACTAGTTCACTTTCTAACTGTGTCTCTAAAATTATTTTCCATCATTTCAAGACTTTTGAACCACACACTGAGAATTAAATCATGCATATAAGTTTTAACTTTCTAGGGTATTACATTCTACCCCTTACAAATAAATTCGTCCTCTAATTTAAATAAATACATACCTTACTGTTGGAACAAGTATCTGCCTCTCATCTCCTGCTCACTCTCCCAAGTGCACTCCTCCATAGACTGGTTTCTCTAGAGCACTTTTAGACTGGTTTCTCTAGAGCATTTTTAGACTGGTTTCTCCAGAGCACTTTTACCATCGGGATCTCCTTATTTCGCAACTGTTTGATTTGTCAATTAACTATCTCCACTAGTAGCTCCTCATACGAGAAGTCCTCATTGAGACCCACATCCTGGACCTCCAATATGTGTGATGGATTAGACATATACTTTCACAGCATCGAGATATGGAAAACTGGATGTACATGGCTCATATTGGGTGGAAGAGCCAATCTATAGGCCACATTACCTATCTTCTCAAGAATCTCAAATGGGCCTATAAATCTTGGTGATAATTTTTCTCTCTTCTCAAATCTCATAATACCCCTCATCGGTGAGACCTTAAGGAAGACATGATCACCAACTGCAAAATGTATATCCTTTCTCTTCGAATCAGCATAACTCTTCTGTCCACTGAATGCAGTCTTCATTCGATCCCCGATCATAGACACTTTTTCCATGGTTTCCCTAATCAACTCTGGCCCCTTAAGCTGCTTCTCCCCTGGCTCCACCCAACACACTAGAGATCTACATTTTCTACCATATAGTGCTTCAAATGGACTCATACCAATAGAAGAGTGGAAACTGTTATTGTAAGAGAACTCAATCAATGGCAGATAGAAATCCCAGTTACCTTTGAAATCCAGAACACACAACCGAATCATATCCTCCAAAGTCTGGATTGTCCTCTCCGACTGCCCATCAGTCTGCGGATGGAAAGCAGTACTGAATCGTAACTGGGTACCCATGGCCTCCTGAATCTTCTGCCAAAATCCAAAAGTGAACTATGTACCTCTGTCTGAAATAATCATCAAAGGAACTCCATGAAGTCGCACAATCTTATCAACATACAACTGTGCAAACTGAGCTTCCGCGTAACTGGTCTTAACCTCCAGAAAATGAGCAGATTTCGTCAAATGATATACAATCACTCATATGGAGTCATAACCCCTTGTAGTCCTCGGTAGACCCACTACAAAATTCATAGTAACCTGCTCCCATTTTCACTCTGGCAACTCAATCTCTTGAAGTAACCCTGATGGCTTCTGATGCTCAAACTTAACTTGCTGAAAGGCTAAGCATTTGGATACAAACTGAGCCGCATCTCTCTTCATACCAGGCCACCAATATACATCCATCAGATCATAGTACATCTTGGTAATCCCTGGATGTACACTGTATGCTAAATAGTGAGCCTCTCTCATAATTTGATCCTGTAGCCCATCAAATTCCGGTACACATATGCGCTTCCCATACTTCAGTACACCATCCTACACTGTAAACTCTATCATCTTACCACTCTGCACATCTCCCTTAAGCTTCAATAGATAAGGATCCCTATCCTGAGTCACTTTAATATCATCAAGTAACAGTGACTTCACCCGAAATTGGGCTATCAGAGCATGGTTTCGATCCTGGGATCCCAAATCCAACTCCACTCCCATATCTGCTAAATCTCTCATTTCTCGGATCAAAGGGCTTCTGCTAACCATGATATGAGTTAGACTGCCCATGGACTTCCTACTCAGTGCATCAACCACTACATTGGCCTTACCCAGGTGATAAAGTATCTCACAGTCAAAATCTTTAAGTAGCTCCATCCATCTGTGCTGCCGAAGATTTAGATCCTTCTGTTGAAATATATACTCTAAACTCTTATGATCAGTATATATCTCACATTTCGATCCATACAAGTAATGTCTCCAAATCTTCAATGCAAAGACCACAGCAGCCATCTCCCAATCATGAGTCGGATAATTTGTTTCATGCTTCTTTAACTAATGAGAAGCATAAGCAATCACCTTCCCATTCTGCATCAATACACACCTAATCCAATTCGAGAAGTATCATAATACACCGTGAATTTCTCCCCTTCTGATGGCAATGCTAACATTGGAGCACTGGTGAGGCAATACTTCAAAGTCTGAAAATGACGATCACACTCATCAGTCCATAAATAACGCTTCTGTTTCCGCATCAATCTAGTCAATGGAGCTGTAATCCTGGAGAAATCCTTCACAAATCTCCTTAATACCCTGCCATACCCAGAAAACTGTAGACCTCTGAAATACTGGTAGGCTGAGGCCAATTAGCAACTGCTTCAATCTTCTGAGGATCCACCTTAATACCATCCTTGCATATCACATGCCCAAGGAAACACACTTTGGTTAGCCAGAACTGGCATTTAGATAGCTTAGCATACAGTTGATGCTCTCGAAGTGTCTGCAAAATAATCCTCAGATGTTCCACATACTCCTCCTCACTCCTAGAATAGATGAGAATGTCATCAATGAATACAATGACAAACTTATCCAAAAATGACTTGAACACCTTGTTCATCAAATCCATAAAAGCAACCGGTATATTAGTCAACCCTAATGGCAACACCAAAAACTTATAATGCCTATATCGGGTCCTAAAAGCAGTCTTAGGTACATCACCCTTCTTAATCTTTAACTGATAATACCCAGACCTCAGATCAATCTTCGAAAAATAGCTAGCATTCTATAGCTGATCAAACAAGTCATCTATTCGAGGCAATGGATACTTGTTCTTCACTGTCACCTTATTTAACTGCCTATAGTCTATACACATCCTCAAAGAGCCATCTTTCTTCTTTACAAACAGTACCGGTGCACTCCAAGGAGAACTACTTGGTCTAATGAACCCTCTATCCAATAGCTCCTATAACTGCACCTTCAATTTCTTCAGTTCAGCTGGAGCCATTCTGTATGGAGGAATAGATATGGGATTAGTGTCTGTATGCACCTCAATCTCAAACTCAATCTCCATATCTGGGAGCAATCTTGACAACTCCTCAAGAAACTCCTGAACCACCGATATCTGATCAAGCTGTACAGAAGACCTCTGCACATCTATCACATGTGCTAAATAGGCTAAATAACCTTTCCCAATCATCCTTCTAGCCTGGACAGCAAAAACCAGATTAACCCTGAACTCTCGAATATCACCCTGAAACTCAAACTCTGTCTGTCTCTCAGGCTGAAACCTGACCTTTTTTCGATAACAATCAATAACCGCTCGATGCCTCGTAAGCCAATCCATACCCAGAATAACATCTAACTCTAACATAGGAAACTCAATCAGATCAGCACATAATATGTTATTATCAATCTCAATCACACAGTAAGGATAGAAATAATCCATATCAACACTCTCACCCATAGGAGTAGCAATCATCAAAGGCACATCTAACAATTTCTTTTCCTTATCAATTTAGGTGCAAAGTGTGGTGACACAAAAGAATGAGTAGCACCTGAATCAAATAAAGCATCTGCAATCTCATTCTGAATCAGAATAGTACCTGTGACCACATTATCTGATTTCTAGGCCTCTTGGGTGTTGACTGCAAACACTCTGCCCTGACCCTTGCCCACTAGGGTCTGACTACCACTGGGAGCCTGTCCTCCTCTGCCTCTGCCTCTGCCTGAAGCCTCTCTACCCATATTTTGACATGTCTGTACTATTGGCTAAGAGACCGTAACAGATGGCTACTGCTCAGCCCTTAATGGACATCTATTAGCATAGTGGCCCTGCTGGCCACATCTCAAACAAGCACCAATCTGTCTCCAACACTCCCCTCCATGTCTCCGTCTATAAAACCCACAACTAGGAATACTGGGTGTCTATGCAGCTGGTCTCGAAGATCCCTGAGAATAGGCAGGTGTTGATTGAACAACTGGTGGTCCCTTACTCTGTACTCTCCTTCTCTGACTACTAGCTGTAGATCTCTGATCAAATCGAGGCACTGGTTTTGCCTGCCTAGGCTGAAAGCTGCTCTCCCTCCTCCTAACGTGAGATCTTGGACCTCCTTTTCTCTTTTGGTCCCTCTTTGCCCTCTCTACCTTATACTTCTCTTCCATTTGTGTGGCCTTATCAATAACTGTCGTCAGAGAAGTAAACTCAGTAACTAATAATGTATTATGAAGTGCAGCATGTAAACCCCTCCAAAATCTGGTAATCAAATCAGCCTCAGTAGGTACAATGTGAGTAGCATACTTACTCAGCCTGATGAACTCCTCCACGTACTCCTCAATTGATCTATCCCCCTGCTCCAACTGCTCAAACCAAACCAAAATATGGGTCTTCACCCCTTTAGTGATGAACTCATTAATAAGCCCCTATCGAAACTCAATCCATGTAGGTGGATGCTCACCATATAACCTGGGCTCCATCCTCCTTGAAAACTGGGTCTATGCCTTCCCCTTCAGTAACAATCCAACTAACTCCACAGCTCTTAACTTAGAACATGGTAGTCTCCTCACTACCTTCTCCACCTCCTCCAAGAAATCCATAGGGTCACTGCCTCTGTCGCCCCTAAACTCAGGCAGGTTTATCTTCAGAAAGCTAAACATCGATACACCACCCTCCTCAATTACTCTACGGCCTCCCTGTACAATAGGCTCCCTAGGAACCCCTACTGGCTGCATAGGAGCCGGTGCCACTGGAACTGCCTCTGGTGCCACAGGTGGAGGCACTGCTACTGGAACTGGTGGTGGTGGTACATTTTGACGTTCCCGCCTCAAATCATCCATATCTCTATGTAACTCCATCAATCCCCTCATAATCTTAACTCTTCAGGGATTATCGCCCTTCTCTGTATCTTCTGAAGTTCGTCAGGATCTGGACGGACACTTTAAAACTGAAATCTCCTACACCATGGACTCATTAGAGGCAACCTTTGCCTCACGGGTATCTCTGTCTCTATCGTCGGACATATCTGTAATATGTCAGGTAAAACGAAAACATGCTCAGAATATGACAAAAACACAGAATAATAACATATAACAGACGATAACAGCAAAAGACGTCAAAAGAATTCCTCTGCTCTATGGTTTAGTGTCTGTAACCTAGAGCTCTGATACCACCTCTGTCATGAACCGTTTCTGGATCGCGATGGTCCTAGGATGCAGGAGATGCCAATGGTGACTGGCACCCGTACAACCCAATATCACATGCATAATCTATAAACACCAATTAATTACCTATTTTACTTAGTTACCATTCAATCTGTTATTCTACAATTCTTTCTGTAATTTAATGCAATTGGCTGTAACAATCATTATATCATACCATATACTCATCAAATATCATATCATCACATACATATATAACTGTTCATATCCTAGCTAACCCATACATACCCCATGGAGCAGCTAGATTATGAACACCAAAAATAGTACAGAATTCAAATATATACATGAAATGACTGTAGTAGAAATCATCAAATGATAGACGACGGGATTCTGCAGTCTACTCCTCTCCTGAAATGGTTAAACAAAGAAAAGGTGAGTATAAAAGATACTCAGTGAATCTATATGCATCACCAATGAAATATAGGAAACAAATGGAACAATAGTGCAAATAGGTCAAAGTAAGCAATATACAGAATCAATAACAGGTGACAGAATAGTCAATGAACATGTCATAGGCTCAATATCATATGGAAAGACAGATAAAGGGATGGACTATATGAAATCATACAATCTCCAGTAGAATCAGTATAGACTATATGCGAACATACAGTTTCTAGTAATTTCCATATCAGTAAGCATAAGACTGATCAGGTCTTATAGCTAGGACCATAACCCCTCATAGCTAGGGTACCAATAATACAATGTGCACATCGCCGTCAGTATTTTCCCACTACCCTATCGGAGTGGTAGCTCTGTCAAGTCACATTAAGAACAATATAAGGAAACAACATATCAATGGATACCATTATAAAATAATAGCATCCTCCATATCAATAAGCTCAATATCAATCAATCAGTTATCAATTGAATCAGGGGCATAGCAGTAGATGACATATGAATAACAACAAGTGGTTTGGTAATCAACAAAGATATGGAACAAAAGTTGGCCCGACAAAGGAAAACGGTAGGCCAATTGGCATGTCAATGTCGCTGGCGATAATGATATTTAAATGGTAGGCCTATGGAATACAAAGCAATAGGCCAAAAACAAAACAACTAGGCATTTAATCAAATACTTGGTGGGCATAATTTGGCAAGTTAATAGATTAGGTTATAGTGCAAGTTTGACTTACCCATTTCAAGCAACAACAAGGCATATTGGCAACAATACTATAGGTATCAAATAAGCAAGATTAAACAACACAAAATTGGCCAAATTGGCATAGGAATTCAAGGCAAAAATCAAAGAAAACTAAGATAATGAATAGTAACACCCTATTTGGCCAAAACATGCCTTTTTCATATGAATTCCAATAATCAATCTAACATGTTAGGCATGTTATTTGTTGTATATAAGACTCACCTAAACCTTCCAATTGCTTTAAAAAATTACTTTCCACCCAAATTCTTTAATGGAGGCAAATAAGGCAACCTTGACAAAACTTGAATTCTACACCAAATAATCCATCAATCAGTTACCTAATAATCTCCAATTAACATATTCTAACATCAATTAACATTAACTAACACTAATTCATCTAACCCTTCCATACAACTTCAACCGAGCTAAACAATTTAGGCATTTTCATCAAATTACATCAATTGATGCAATCTAACCTAAAACCCATTCAATTCAACCTTAAAATCATCTAACTAAACCATAAAAGCAAACAAAAAAATTGATTACCTTGGATGGTTGATATTGCTAAAATCCTCCCTTCAATTCTCCTTGGTTTTCCTTAAGCTTCCTAGCAAATTAATGGAGGGAGAAGATAAAACAAAGATCAAACTCAACTTTTCTTTAAAAATTTCTAAGAAATTTGGTGAAGAATGATGAAGAAATGGATGGGAAATGGAAGGTGTGTGGTTCGGACAAAGGAAGAAGATGAAGAAGAAGATGAGCAAAAATTTCTAAGTATTGCTTTTATACTAAAATCATATGGCAAATTACATGTTGGTCCTTAAGTTTCGAAGTAATTAGGTTTTGACTCCAACTTCTTTTGTAATTTATTCTGACAATTCTGTCAAGATTTATATTCCAATGTAGGGAGTCAATAAGTTTATTTTAATTTATACTTATTTATTAAATTAGTTTCAGAGTCATTCTATAACTTCAAAGGACCAGTTTCTACTATTCACCCTAAAGTTCCTTTTATTTATAATTTTGTCATTGGTTACTTTTTCAGTGTTCCTAAATATTTTTCACTTCTTTATTTTTACCAAAATTACACATGTATTATAGTGAAATTTTACCCCCTGGTCAAATTCAGAAATTCTCCTATTGACTGGACTGCTAATTTCTCGACAATGTTCCCGACACTATTGATTTCTGGAAAAGTAACCAGTTCACTTTCTAACTGTGTCTCTAAAATTATTTCCCATCATTTCAAGTCTTTTGAACCACCTACTGCGAATTAAATCATAACATAAGTTATAACTTTCTAGAGTATTACATTAACTCAAAGAGTGTCTATTTAAATTAATTACAACTCAAAAAGAATTGATTAGGATTTTAATGGCATCTCAAAGAGAGAAGTTAGAGAGAGAAAATCTCAAACATAGATTTTTAGAGAGAGAAACTCAAAGAGAGATTCTAGAGAGAGAGGCTCTCAAATGTGTGGGATTCTCAAAGAGAGAATGGGTGTAGAAAATGGTGGAAGGAGCCTCTATTTATAGAGATTTGGAGTGAAAAAATGAGAATTTTCAAAGTCACTGCCACTAGCAACAAAGGGAGGAACCGCCAAGAAGGCTTGATGGTACTGCCTCCACTAAGGCATGATGGTGGCACTTTGGTTTCAGGTGTTTTTGGGTATTCCGTTTCAATTTCAGACATTTTGGGCCTATTTTTCGAATGTTTTAGGCCTTCCGAATGTGTTTTGGATGATTTCAATTCTATTCTAGGCCTTCTGGGTTTGCTTCAAATGATTTTAGGTCTGTTTTGGGGGTGCTCCGAAGCTTTCAAGAAGCCTGGTTGCTCCTCCAATGGTCTGATACTTGTTTTAGAACCTGCAAATGTCACTACCCATTTTCGAATCATGACAGTCCTAGGGCAAGGAGATGCCAATGGCGACCGACACCTGTAAAATCCAGTATCACGTGCACAATCTATAATCCACAATATATTATCCATTTTAGTTATTTATCATCCATTCTGTTATTCTATCATGTATTCTGTAATTTACTGCAATTGGCTGTAATAGTCATATATCATATCACATAATCATCATATAATTCATATATACCATCAAGTATCATACACACATGTTCATGTCCCAGCTAACCCATACATACCCCTATGGAGCAGCTAAATAATGAATACCAGAATAATAATACAGAAATATCATAAAATATACATCTGATGACTGTAGCATAAATCCTCAGAAGATAGATGACAGGATTCTGTAGCCTACTCCTCTCCTGAAATGGGTAAACAATGAAAAGGGTGAGTATAGATGATACTCAGTGAATCTATGTGCATCAACAATGAAATATAAGCTGAAACAATGATATGCACATGATAAGGAATAATGGTACAGTATCAATCATATGAGTTTACAGAATTCGTAAATGAAATCAATAGGAATAACAATGGTCATATCAAGTCATGGAATCATATGGTAAGACAGAAATAGGGCCCTGAAACACATAGACTATGTGTAATCACACAGTCGATCACATATCACATAGGCATAAGACTGATCAGGTCCTTTGGGTGGGACCAATAACCCTTCCCAGCTAGGGCATCAATATCAATGTGTACATTGCCGATAGTATATACCCACTACCTTGTTGGTGAGGCAGCTCTGTCAAACCACATTTGGGGCAATAGAAATGAATACCATATCAATAGATACCATTATGCAATAATGGTATCATCACTATCAATAAACTCAATATCTTTCAAATCAAATAGCAATTGATCATATGGCATTGCAATAAACAATGTATAATCAACGATAAGCGGTATGGTAAACAACAATGTTATAGAATAAAAGTTGGTTCGGGAAAGGAAAATCGGTGGGTCAATTGGCATGCCAACGTCGCTGGCGACAATGGCATTCAAATGGTAGGCCTATGGAATACAAAGTAATAGGCCTAAGGCAAAAGAACTAGGCATTTCATCAAACATATGGTGAGCATACAATGGCAAGCCAATAGGTTAGGTTTAGGTGCAACATTGACTTGCCCAATTCAATCAACACAAAGCTACATTATCAACAATGGTATAGGAATCAAAGAAACAACAATAAACATCATCAAATTAGGTCAATTTGGCTATGAAAAACAAGGTAAAAACTAAGCAAAATCAAAGGTAGTGAATAGTGAATGTGGTTCAGCCAAATGGGGGTTTTTACAACAAGTTTCCAATCATCAATTCAATCAATTAGGCATGTTATTTGATGTATTATAGACTCACCTAATGCTTCAAATGGATTTAAAAAATCTCACTTCCACCGAAATTCCCCAAATGCACCAAATAGAACACTTTGATCCAAACTTCAATTTTACATCAAATAATCCATCAATTAGTTGCCTATTCACATCCAATTGACTAATTCTAATATCAATTAATAAATTCAAACACTAAATCATCAAACCCTTTCTTACAACTTTAACATAACTATATAATTTAGGCATTTCTACAAATTTGCATCAATTGATGCAATATAATACCAAATCCATCTAATTCAACCTAAATAACATCTAAATAATCAATAAAATCAACCAAAGTAATTAGTTACCTTGAATAGGTGATATTGCCGTAATGAAGAAGTCCTCCAAACCTTAGTTTTCTTAGCTTTTTCCTACAAATTGATGATGGAAATAGATAGAGATAGATGAATACTCAACTTTTCCATCAATTTTCTTAAGAAACTTGCAAGAAATGAAGAATGGAGAGGAAGAAAAGGGTTCGGCCTAAAGGAAAGAAGAAGAAGAAATTGTAACAATTTTTCCTAAGTGTTCAAAATATATAAAAATCAAATGGAAAAATTACAACTTAATCCCTCAACTTCCATATATCACATTTTAGTCCAAAATATTTTGTAATTTATTCTATTAATCTCGTCAGGAATTGGATTTCAAAGTGGGGAGTTAATAAGCTTATTTATAACACCCTAGCTTAAAGGCTTAGAACATAAGCTTAAAAGGGCAAACCTAAGGGATTTTTCATTTATTTATATATTATGTATGATGCATGATTTTTCTTAAATTGAATGAATATGCATGTTTTAGATGGTTTTACACATGTAAAAGTACATCAAAGGCTGTTAGGAAGAAATTGGAAGAAACTTGAAATTTTGTGAACTGGGGGCAAA
>CANXYC010198591.1:0-19591 GCA_948193065.1 Aleurites moluccanus | reverse complement strand
TCCCATATTTGCTTGGCCGAAATGCAATGAGAGATTTTTCCATACTCTTCTCTACTCAATGCACAATAGAGAATGTGCATTGCTTTTCGGTTTCTCCCATTGGCCTTCTTTTCGGTGGCCGTCCATTCGGTCTTGGGCTTCTTCATCTCAATGCCATCAATAATTTTAGTGGGGATGGCATGCCCTTCTTCAACCATATCCCATAAATCAATACCGTCACTATCCATGAAAATTTCCATTCGATTATTCCAATATGGATAGTCTGTGCCATCAAAATAGGGTGGTCTAATGGTTGAACCTCCTTCAACAAAACTCGCTCTTTGGCTTGCCATTTGATCTTTGTTCCAAGATGGTTAAATCTTTAAAAAAGTGGAAACAAAGCTATGATACCAATTGTTAGTCTCTTTGGCAACTAAGAGGGGAGGGTGAATTGGTTGTTTGCTGAATTATCACTAAATAAAAATTAACAAAGAGAAGGAAGGAAAGGGAAGAAGAAAGAACACAAGAATTTATAGTAGTTCGGCAACCTTGCCTACATCCACTCCTCAAGATCACAACTGAAAGTTCCCTTAACTGATCCTTTTACGGGTGCAAGATCAAACCCAAGTGTTTTGGCTAACACTCAAACCTTACAAGTGTTTTTAAGGCTCACAATAAAACCTTTACAAGTGTTTTCCTATTTGGCTCACACTCAAACCTAAGAGAAATACAAAAGAGTAGAAAAACAAAAATCCCTTACAAGAATTTTCCCAACACTCAAAGAATAGTACAACTAAAGGTGCTTAAACAATTTTAGTACATTTCAAGTAAATACAAGAATTAATTTGATTTAATCTCTCAAACACTTAATCTCTTGTTAATCTCAAGTTCTCCAACCTGTTTGAACTTCATATTATCTTGTATTTATAGTCTTAGATCAAATATGACAGTTAGGAACCAAAATATAGCTGTTAGAACCATTTCCAACGGCTATTTTTTTTTTTACATAATCGCGGCCGCTACGCCTTAGTCGCGCCCGCGACTTTTATCCCTGTCAGAGCAGCAACTTAATTTTATCATAACTTGCAATATCTCCTTCTATAGAACTCAGAATCACTTGATTCTTTTTCCATATGAAACTAGACATCTAGAGCTTCAACCATGTGAAATTTCATGCTCAAATTCTTCTTCTATAATTCCCAAAAATATTTTCAAGTTATCCCATCTACTCTGTCCTTGTCTGGCAGCTTGAGTATAATTCCTTCAAAAATTCATATCTTCATTTTCGAATGTCCAATGCTCAATCCGATTTTTGTTCCTAAAACTACATACCCATATCTTTCCATCCATATATGGTTTGTCCTAATATCTTCTCCCAATTTGTACAGAATTTGACATCACTCCAGACTATGTGCAAATCTATCAGTTTTTCAGCTAGTGCCTTTGAATTTCTCGAGTCGCGCCTGCGACTTTATGCGTCGCGCCCGTGACTAGCTTCTCTCCTTTTTGGCTCGAAGAAGAATAAATTTAAATTTTACATAGTAGCGCCCCTACTGAAGCTGTCACTCCCGCGGCTTCACCTAGTTGCACCCGCGACTGCTTTATGTCGCTCCCGCTACTGGAGAGAGACTGTTCACTTTGAAGCTACTGGATGATTTTAGAATTCCTGAATTAATTTTGCACCTGCGACTGGAATGTGTCGCACCCGCGACCAGAAGCTTTTCAAGGCTACGACTGACTTTGTTGCACCTATGACAAAACTTGTTCCTACCGTCGCACCCGCGACTTCGCGCGACACACCAAAATTCAGCAACCTAACTTGTGCACTTCTTCAATTTTGCTCTCTCTTAGCATGTGCACTCTATAGACTTCCTTAAAATGTGTTAATCCTATAGTTTGAATAATGGTCATGATTTCTCATGCCTCAATTAACTCAAACAAATTGTTAGCACAAATAACACATTTATATTATTTTGTTATCATTAAAATTAACATCAAACCCAAGAAGGCTAACAAAGTCCATCCAAGTAGAGTGATGATGAGAATGAGGTTAAGAGTATGAAAATTTCATATTAGTCAATTTATCAAGCTAAGACTATAGATCAATCAGAAAGATCGAAATAAAGATAAGACATCAAGACCTAAGATATATATATGAGCATCAATATATTTAACTTTACACCCTCATGGTATTCAAACCCTCAGTGCTCTACTCATGGGAAGATATATAGAGATAAATGTTATTTTGAGATGAATGCATGCTTTGGTTGTGGGCAACCAGGGCACTATGCTAAGAGTTATCTGCAAGGAACTCTAGCAAGTAGATTTCAAGCTGCTTAATCTATTTTCATATGGAAAGGACTAGGAATAATGGAATACATATTGGAATAGAAAGTATTAGAGGTAATGAGACTAGTTAAGGTATAAGGCAAACTGCAACTTAAGCATCAAGATAAGCATCTATGAGTAAAGGTAGAGTATTTGCTTTAGTTCAATAAGAGACTCAAATTCAAAACGAGAATGCTATAGGTATTTCTTCATTTAAGCTATGGATGTATGAATGTTATCTTATTTGGAATTTTTCATGTTGATATCTTTGTGATTATTAAGGAAATATTTGTTATATGTACCTTGATAAAGGGTTTATAAACTGTATCCGTATTGTTAAC
Source organism: Aleurites moluccanus (assembly GCA_948193065.1). Classification (NCBI taxonomy): domain Eukaryota; kingdom Viridiplantae; phylum Streptophyta; class Magnoliopsida; order Malpighiales; family Euphorbiaceae; genus Aleurites; species Aleurites moluccanus. The sequence goes on along the minus strand of CANXYC010198591.1, from coordinate 16,943 downwards.
AAAGGAGATAGTGGTTTATAATGTGTTTGTTCACTTGTATGACGAAAACTTAATTAAAGTAAGTAACGGTTATGAGAATGGTTATGGTAATAACAAATCTATAGTATGGTTAACTATAAATTAGGATAAATTATGAACTATAAACATTTGTACGGTTTAAGGATAAGGATACAATAAGGTTTAAAGAAATCAGTAAATGAATGAAATTTTAAAGTTATTTATCATTTGGATTGATATATTTGATTATGGCATCATAAGTAAGAAGTTGAGATGTCTAAAAAGACTAAGTATTCAAGGAATGATAATAAAGATGACTGATAGTCCATTGATGGTAAATGAAAGTGTTTTCTATGACAGGTAAAATAAGTTGAAGATTGTAAGAGTATGAAGATAATGTGAAAATGATAGATTTAGAGATTTAGATTAGACAGTTAATGAAGCCTTATGGAGATATGGGGTATAAAGTACAAGAGAATATGATTGAAAGAATAAGTATCGAGAATTATTCGAGATTGGATTCAAGGTATAGATATTAAGGAATGAGAATCTGCAGAATTATATATAGCCATTGGGGCTTGATAGATGTGATTGATTTCAGTTATGAGATTTATTATGCTATTCTAGATATTAGTATGAGAGATAGAAATTATGGAGTATAGATGGAAATGCATTGATAGGTTTATTGGCATTGCATAGCATCTTGGATTGATATTCCTATTATGCAACTTAGAAAAATGTATATTTGACTTGATTGATTTGCTTCTAGTTGAATTGTTGGTTGATTCATTCATTTATTCAGTTTGTTGTTTTATTCTATTATGGAGATGTATTCTATTATGAATAAAGGAATGAATGAGGAATTGCAACAATTGGAGAATTTGGATACAAGATATTTAGTTAAAAAATGATTGAACGAAAGAGGAAATTGTGAGGATGATTACAGGAGAGTATCAAGGGTAATAGTAGATGGGATATGGAAATGGAAAGTAAATGATTTGTGTATCAAGAGAGGGACCCAACTGTTCAAAAGAAAGTAATTATATTAGAAAGATCTGAGAAAACCTAATGTATAATCAAGTATCATTAATGGGAAGTACAAGAATTACAATATAAAATGAAATGTATCATGATTCAACATGTTAAGTTATGATCATGGAAGATACTGTTTGAATGCAGTGGGACAATGGGTTGACAATTTTATTGGTTAAGTTGTGACCATGTAAGGTATTGTTTGATTGCATTGAGTGTCAATTTCACCATGTTAGATTGAAAATCTCAATCTCTATATGACTTAGGGTATTTATAATAAGTTCATAGTTATGGATATGAAATAAATTTATAAATTAATGAATGGTAGTATGAGATAGGGGCGATTGATTTTTGTTGATGATTTTTGTACTCTGATAGTCGAAAGAACTTTTATATCGTATAGTTGAGATATCAAGTTTAGTTGAAGCACGAGCTTGAGAACTGTCTAAGGTTAGTGACCAAGATCTGACAAATATTTTGTTGAAGATCTATGTTATACAATGCATTGCTCCTCAAAGGGTGTACATGATTAAGACTGTAATTTATCTAAAACTTAAGAAAGATATTTTAAAATGATTTGCTTAAACTTAAGTCCTTTTTATGTAAGGGATTGCAAGGAATGGTAAGACATTTAAATTAGTATATGAAAAGCTATTGTTGATAGATATTAATGGTATGGTTGGTGAAATAGACATATAGGATTTTCTTATGGTAAAATCTTTATGATTAGTACAAATAAGGATAAGTGATATAGGAAAGTAAATTAGCAATAAAATCAAGTGTTGTAATTGTTCGACTTTGAAAGGAAGTTTCTAGATAAGAGGACGAATTTTTATAAGGAGATGAAAATGTAATATTCAATATTTGTTCTGCATATTTTGTTGAGTGGTTCATAGATTTTAAGCTTGTTTTCTATATAGATTTGGTCTGTTGTGTATTTTGTGATAAATTCTTGATTTGTTCTACTTGATTTCTATTAGTATAGACTGTTTAGAGTGTTATATGCTAGAAGTATGAGGTATAGATGTCTATATTCATTTGGTTTTGGTTTAGTAAGGAAAGGAATAATTATGGATTGGAATTCTTGAGAAAATCCTAAATGGCACCATCAACATGCCCATATTAGTGTGTGACATGCCCATGTCACTCAAGTATAGCAACACACCCTAAAGTCATCATATGATACACCTAAGTCATCATGTGACATGCCTATGTCACCATTTTTTCAATTTGAAATTATACTCAATAGCTAAAACAGCTGTGTGACTTGCCCAACACGCCTATGTTGGTCCAAAATTTATTTTCTTGGCTATAAATAGATATATGTAACACCCTCAAATTTCATCTATACGACCTTAAATATATATTATTTAGGTATACATAAGTTAATTTAGACATTAGAATATCATAATTGTGCGATTTGACAAATCGCTAAAAATCGACCTGGTAAATAGGTAAGCACGTCGATGTTTCGATTAACGAACGGGTTCGAAATTTTAAATTTTTAATATCACCATTAGACTCATAAGCTGGAGAAATATAAGAAATATTTTTTCAGAATTGAAATGGCACAAAAAGATAAATAGTTAAAAGTTTCAGGTTTAAAGTGTGAATACGAGAAGTGTCGGGGGAAAATTGAATTAGCTAAAAGTTAATTCATATAAATTCTATATAATTCTGTATAAAATGGAAAATTCTCCTCCTTTCACCATTAAAGGCGGCCAAATCTCTTAATTCCCCAAAACTCCACAAATTTCATCCAAACTTCAAGCAAAATCGATAGAAAACTTGATTTAACTTTCGATTAAACTAGTTTCTAATGAAATTTTCAAGAAATTCAAGCTATAAATTGAAGGAAATCGTAATCTAAATTTTAGCCACTTGAAGAATTCAAGTGAGGATGATATTTTCTTCATTCTTTTGATTCATTTAAGCTATATAAATGATTAGAAACATGATTAGTTTGATAGATTTCAAGATTGGATCGAATTGGAGAAAACCTTAAATTTTGGTTTATGTTTAAATTGGATTTTCTATATAGGTTTTCAAAATTCTAATTAATATTTAAATATGTTAGTTAGCATCCATTTAAAGCTAAATATGTGATAAAATTGATTGTATAATCAAAGAAAACCAAAGAACACTGTTTTTGTCTCTTATAGGCAAATCGATGTTTTATCGTGTAAAAAATCGAACCGTCGGTTCTAGTGAGTCATATGTATGCTATTATGCATATTTAAACATTTATTTGATCAATTTGAAATGAATATGAAACCTGCATCTTTTTGACATTTTTCATTCCTTTGAATTTTCCTTGAATTCAAGCTCCGATAGTTTTGTCTATTGATGTATATAAACATTGTTTGAGATTGCCTTTGTGTTTGTTGCCATTGAGGCTTGAATTGTGAAATTTGGCCTTTTTATCAATATTTCCTAAAATTATATTTATTTAGTCCTAAAGTGGTGCACACCAAGTACTCGATGAAATGACCTTTGTTAATTTCCTTAAGAAACCAATTATTACCAAATTTGATAAAACAAATGACTTCCTTTATCACCTATTTAAATGTGTCTTCTTGATACATTTTGAACTTGTATCATAAATGACTTTTGTGGTATTTTTCCTATACTATAATGTTCCTTTGTTAAGAATAATGATCCTATATGTGTTTACTTGCCTAAACAGCTCAATTGAGCTAGAGTTACAGAAACTAAACCTTATTAATTTTCTTACCTATTTGGTATTTTATTTGCTATCTTTAGCCTATTTTAATGTTTGTATGATAGAGTTACCTTACTGATGGGGTAGTGAGTAAATACCATCAGTATTGTGCAATGAAATTCCAATGATACTCTAGCTGGGAAGGGTTACGGTCTTGGCCATAGGATATGATCTGTCTTATGCTATTTACATGTTATATTGATAATAATATGCATTTCATGGCTCAGTATCTATTATATATACATAGTTATTGTTTCTTCCAAAGTCTATACATCTATATTTGATGTTGTAATAACTCGAACGATTATAATAGGAAACCCAAATCGGGTAGGAATTTTTTTAAAATTCCCCAAAGAGTAATAACCGAAAATTTATCAAGGACAATGGAAAATAGACATTATAGTGAATTATAGAATTTAAATGAGAACTAAATCGAATAAAATAGGCAATATGAACATAGTTAAAAATACTAGAGTATTAAAAATTATAACAATGTAATTTAAAAATACTTAAGAGTTAATTAATTAATCAATTACTAATTAATCATGGATTAGCCTAAAAAGTCAACAAAAATGGCTATATATATATATATATATAATTTAAGAGGATTTAATTATATGGTTTTCTTTATTTCTTTTTCCATAATTTTCCTATTGGACCATTTGTTATATATAGAGATAAGTATGACAAAGGTAGCTATCATCTTCTTCATTTTTCTCCTCGCATGGCTAAAAATTCCAAGCTTTCTCCATGGAAATTTTTCTTCTTAGCTTCCTAAAATCACTTGATATAGCATAAATTACTTCACAAATAATTCTTCCCCCAATACCTAATTGAATTATTTGGGCTTAGATAGAGATTTGAAGCAAGTTTTCTTCAAGAGGTAATTTCTAGAACTCATTCTTTTGTTAAATTTTATTGATGTATATGGTGATTTAGAGGTTGTATAGAGGTTCTATGGAGTTAGAATTGTCAAACTCATAATGGTTTGATAGATAGATTAGGGTTTGGGAATTCTGAAATTTTCCATCTCAGGAATTTCCTGTAACTTGACAGAAATTTTGAGCTCCATTCTCATGTCCTTAGGGGTAGAATCTGAAAATATGCAAAACATGAAAGTTTTAGCTTATATGTGTAGAATATATGTTCTTCAGAACGTTTTAACTTAATCCTTCTGTGTTGGGAGATATGAGTTTCCAAACATGACTGACTCGGATAGGGTTTCATTGCTGTGAAATTCTTGAGACTCAGCAGAAAGTTGGAACTAAGTTTTTAGGCCCTTAATATAGAAATTTGACAATATTAAAAACATAAAAGTTTCCTTGAATCTTCCCTAAGAAATTGTATTATTATTAAAGTTTCTTGATTATGCAGCCATTGTTAATTTAATCCTTGATATATATAAATGTATTGCTTAATGTTCATTATTGGATAATATTTTTATTTACCCTATATATGGGATCAATGACAGTACTACTCTCCCGATGGGGTAGATGTTTGTTCATCGGGCATTGTGCATAGTGCATTGTATTGGGAATCCTATCTAGGAGGGAGTTAAGATCCTAGACGTATATTTTGATTAACTGTATGACTATTGACATGCTACTTAACTGCAACCTCTATCCATTATTCATTGGATTTTGCTAACTGTCATGGATATAGAACATTTGGTTCACAGTCTTTTTTTGTAAGTGACCAATGTTATTGATTATATGATTGTTCCTATTGACCTATATTGTACTTGAAACTGGATATTGAATTCCATTGGAAACCTTATTTCTTGGCATTGATATTATTATCTTGGAATATTGTACTCTGTTATTGAATGACCTTTCTTGTGAGCACCTAGCCTCACAAGTGAGGGAATATATATATATATTATTCACTGAGATTCATCTCACCCCATCCTGGTTTATCCTTTTCAAGGTTTGATAGATAGCGACGATTCCATTTCCTCTTTCTTCCTTAGGAGTGGAATCTTCCTTATCTACATAATGACTCCTTATTTGTATTTATGGATCATTCTATAGTAGCTCCATGATATGTAATAATGGATTTAGTAATGACAATGTAAAATGAAGCTATGTTAATGAGATGTAATATTTACACTATATATGAAGTGTAAAGCATTGGATTGGGGAAAATGATAACAAATGGGGCATGTACATTGTAGTATGGGGTGAGTATGGGAATAGAAGTGTTGATTTGTGCAGGTTGTGTAAATGTTAATTATGAAGAGAGGGACTTTGAGTCCTGGGTATTATATTGTAAAAATTGAGTAGTTATGGCAAATTTTCTGTAGAAATGCAGAATTGGGTTCTACGAGTTTAGGTGGCCTTATGCCTTCCCCAAATCCTAGGACCGTCATATCTCCTAGAATGGGGGATGTGACAGATGTCCATAAGCTTTTTCCCTTGATTTAGTCCTTTGGTGTGATATCCATGAGCCAATTGTTAATATTGTTCATTTGTTACTACCTACCTAACCTCTGTGTGATAATATATATATATTGACCCACTGAGTATAAAAATACTCACCCTTTTAGTGGTTTTATCTTTTCATATCAGGAGTAGAGCTGATCTAGGATTTCTTCATTAGTATATCCAGTTGTGTTATAATAATGTAAATATTGAACTTGTATATATTCCTTGTGTATATTTTAAATGCTCTATGGATATGTAAATTATTGGGATGACTATACTTAATATGGTCTATAATATTATTAGTTACTGATATTATGTATATATGAGATGTGTTGAAATTAGATATGATCACAGATGATGACAGATATACTGATTATATGGATATAGATATGCTATAGCAGGCGATATTTACAAATTATAGAAAAGTTTTACGGGTGTCGGTAGCCCTATGTTGTTCTTACATCCTAGGACCGTCATGTTTCAAAATTGGGACGTGATAATATAACTCGGTTCTTTGTCCAAAAAAACATTTTCAACATTTTCTTCTTCTCTCAATGACTTAAATCACTCTTGTTATCTCAAAATATCTCAAAACTAATCAAGATTTATTTATTTCCTCAAGATTAAACACAAGATTTCAAGTAAGATACTTCCTTTCCTTAAATTGTTAAGGTTAGAATCAAGGGAAAGCTTTGGGGTATGTCTTCAATCTCTAGATTTCTTATTTCGATTTGAATTGATTAAGGTTAAATCATAATTAATGAGTTAAATGGATGGGATGAAAGGTTAGGATTTTGATGAATAGTCTCTACATTTTCTTTAAGAATGACTTAATTGAGACTAAAAATTATCTATTTAGACTTAGAAAGTTTATAATTATAAGGAATTAATTTGGATATTGTTGGGTAAGAAAAATCCTAATTTTTGTTATATTGAATATGAATTTAGGCTTGAATGAATTAAGAGCTTTGGATTACTTGGAGCTAAAGCAAGGAGCCTTTGAGCATTGTTAAGAAGTTTACCACTTTTGAGGTGAGTTATGAATATGTATTACAAGTTAAGCTAAATTTTTTGAATGTGCATACCTATATATGACCATTATTGTTTTAAAGTACCATTTTATGAATAAATAACATAACTATGAATAAGGAATTATCATGAATATAAAGCAATATATAGGTAGATAGCAATATATTTATATATATATATATATATATATATATATATATTCAGAAAATCTTGTTAGCCTAGGTTGCTTGTTATGAGCTTATTGATCTTCTTGGATTAAACTCTTTACTGAATTTTATGTTTAATTCATATTCAATTTGACATAACCCTTATTGAATTCTATTAAAAACTATCTGAGACCTATTTGTTATTGTTATAACTACCTAAACTATTAAATCAAAGACCATATAAATGATAAAACACCTTTGCCAATGAGAAATAAATCATTAGAATGTGCACTGGTGACTCAATAGAGTCTTAATTTTCAGTGTCCTATCCAGAAAAGGTGATGATACCTTAAGCAAATAGCCCTGCAAGCATACATACTTTGATATAGAAATCGTATGACTCCACCTCTGTTTACTGGATTTTGTTGTTCTTCCATTTCACATATTATTATATTATGTCATTCTTTATAAACATATTGTTGTTTATGATATCTAACTTCTGATTTTTGTATGAACCTTATTTTATACACTCTGATTTCTAATTCCTTATGAAACCTTATTGTTTATGTATATATATATATATTATAATGTTGATGTTGATTACTGTATATATAATCCTACTATTATCTGAATATATAAACTGACACTGAGTTTTGGTATTATCTATCGAAATCTTCAGGCAAAATAATATTATAATTTATTGAGTTGAATGCTCATTTTTCTTTTGATATGTTTTTAGGTGCTAAGCTTGGTAGTCCAAAGGTCGAGAATCAAACTTCTTGATTTCCTCTTTCTCCAAAAAACTTATCCATGTTGGATTGTATAACTGTTAGAGTTTAATAGTAATATTAAAGGTCTATAATAGAATGATGATGACTATTTTAGATTCTCCATTGATATTTGTTATTCATGTTGGATATGAGATCATAGATTGCCTTAATCCATCATGAACAAGTTATATTCTGATAATGATATTATAGGATGGTATGAACGACAAATTATGATTATGCTTATGGATGTTATTATGGATATAGATATTGTCTTCTGATTTTCACAAGTTTTGTTTAGGGTTCTAGGAGTTTTAAATGGCTTAGACCTATCCATATGAGACATTTTCGATTTTGAGGTGTGATAATTATCACAAAATCTGTTGTTCTCTCTTATGACCTAGTATATTGTATCCTACATGTAGGTTAATCTTAATAGAATAATTAAAAAAAAAAAACACATTAAAGAAAATACCAAATCCGTTAAAACACGCCCTTTTGCTTCTTATTGACACAAAATAGAAAAATCCTAATATAAATAGGGACGCAAAAGAGAAATATATTAGGAGTGAGCAAGTGAGCAAAACTCAAAGATAATGAAAAACTTTTGGTACTTGGTTCCTCTTGTTGTTGGTGGTAGACCATCTCGTGGCAAAATTGGAGGATTTTCTAAGGGCAAAATTTGTGGTGGACGATTGTGAAGAATCTTTGTAAAATAAGTATAATTTTTTTTTTTTTTTTTTTATGCTCAATAATAGCAGTAATGAATTTTTTCTACGCTGATCAATAGTGACAAATAAAGGAATTTAAAATCTAGGCTTGTTCTTTTATTTATTGTTATGTAAAAATTAACAATATTTTATTTGGTTTTGTATAATCTTGATTTTTTTTTTCTAATATATATATATATAATAGGATAGCAAAATTCAAGTAAATAAATTTTAAAATATTTATTTATTTTAGCCAAACTATCTAGACGGAACCAGTTTTTATTCCATCCCTTCTCCCTTTTATTCATGGCACCTATTCATGGCAGTGCAGGCTTTCAAGGGATATAGAAGATAAAATCACAAGCGAAATGCTGAAAGAAAGCATTGAACAATCAGTGAGGGTTTTATGGGTATTATTTTGCTTCTAGCAAGCAAGCCGGCTGTTTCTAGCAAGCAAGCAATATGAAAGAAAAGAGAGTACATGAGTTTCTAGCAAGCAAGCCCTAATTGTTAAAGGAGAAGCAAATATGAAAGAAAAGAGAGTATATGAATTTACCTTTTATCTGATGTAGCTTTTTTTTTTTTTTTTCAATTATCATATTAAAGTTAACCTAAACATAGGATAGATATCAGGTCACAAAGGATCGTGTGATAATACTATAACATTTTAAATAATTTGTTTATATAATTAATAAAAATCAAAGTTGATGATAGCATTGAAAAATTGGATAAAGTCTAAGTTTATTTTTGTCATTAAGCCTTATATATCAATTAAAACAATTAATTTAGACAAAAAAAATTATAGGTCTCTGAAAGAGAGAAAACCATGAACATCCATAAGCATTAAACTCCAAATTTCTCTACCACTAAGCCATATCACCATCACTATTAACTTGTAGAAAACATAGATAAATCTGCATCTGTTTTAATATAAGATGCATATAAGTGATAAGTCAGCTTTAATATCCAACCATAATATTTGAAATCAAAAAGGACTTACCTGAGGTGTTTTAACATGTTCAAGGACTTGATTGATAAAAAAAAAAAGTTCAAAGACTTCAATATAAATTCAAACCGAGTTAAGAGAATTTGTCATGTATCTTTCTCTATATGGACTTACATGTTCATAATAAAAATGAAGAGCATATATATGTATAATCATTCCAAATTGACAGGTGCTAGGGGGGAGGTTCATGCAATTTCCCAATTTTACTAGTTTTTAATTTTAATCATAAAAAATTCATAGAAGCATCTCTTTTAATTATATTACAAAAGAATTCATAAAGTAGCTTTACATTAGTTGCCTATTCAAGCATGTAATCATATTGACACGGTGCAGCAACACTCAGCACTGACCATGAATTTTAAAATCGGCCTGAAGGGGTCAGTGAGGACCAAAGTATTATTAACTATACTTGCAAATAAAGCTTTAATCTTGGTCAATGCATGTACAATTAATGTATGAGTAATACCTCAAACTAGATGTTGGCAGTATTTATGCTGTAAAATTTGAGTACTTCTACGGTGTCGGGACCAAGACTTCAGGTGTTAGAGTTGATAACCAATCCACTAAAGCTCTATTAACAAGCTCTGGAACTTCATCATGTGGACAGTGACCTGCCTGTAAGTTTACAAGAGTAGTACGAGGATAAAACTCTCTGATTCGATTAGCCTTGGCAGGACCCACCCATGGATCTAAGTCACCCCAAAGCAATAATAATGGACATCTTAATTCGCTTAAGGCACTGTCTAAAGTGTATTGGCTCTGGTTCAACATGAATCGAGTCATTAATCTGCAAAAAAGGATTAAGAAGGCATCAGCAGTGAAATTTTTCAACAGTGGATATCAATGACTTGTAAGGATTTGACCCACCAGTTTTAGCATTTCCCTTGCAGTAATTATCATTATAACTATATTAATAGTGCACAAGAAAATTGTACATATCTACTCTTGACAAGTTTTAAATATATCATCTACACTTGCTGAAAAACAAATGTTGAAGATCTCTTTCCTAATGGGAATATTGGAGTTACATCTGTACCTGTAATAAACTTCTCCAGCATTAGGGTCAGCTGCTGGTCTTGTTATTGATTCTACAAGATAATCATCCACATTGGAGGTATTTATATATACCTGCAGATCAAAGTGATGAAATTACTATTTGGTACGACTTTATTAAAATGATGGACATAGTTGCAGAAACCATGACCTAGAAAAGTGAACACAGAAGGATGTTAATCTGGAATGTTTTTGGAGAAGAGATATGGCCTTGGCATCCCTTTGTTCAACATAATTGACAAGGGTGATTAAGCATCCACCCATTGTGCAGATTGCATTAATGCCAAGCCAACATCCCAAACCACAGCAAAGAGTGGAAAAAAAATAACTCAGTTTCCAAGACAACTTCCTAGCTTTTAGCTTTAGGCAGGAACAATATTAACCAAACCTAACAGATACCTCTAGGTTAAACCTAAGGCTATTGGTTTCTATATAAAAAGTTGACAATTCCTATGTATTTGATTTGCAGTTAAATTAGAGATCAAATGACTTACATTCTTTAGTACAGATCTAATTCGGGCTGGTTGCTTTGCTTGCCAAAACAAAAATCCAAGAACTACACGTTGGAAAATTTCCTTCAGTGGCTTCAAGATAAATTTCTGTAAGCTTGGTTCCTCAGACTTGTTCGTTTCTCCATTTGGGTTTCCAAACTGTCCAGCAGAATTTAGTAATGCAACTCCAACAACTTGTTCAGGCAACCCCACTGCTGCAACCAAAGCCGCAAACCCTCCAAGGCTGAAAAATTACCTTGAGTTAATAGAATGCCATCATCAAAAGGGAAATTGTCACATTTTCTTTTACAGTTATAAAATAAAGCCAGGATTTCAAGTTTATGCATGTATAGTGGATTCTTTTCTTGCCAGTGTGCATTAGTACAGGCAGTTATATAAGTTCATACCAATTTTTATACTGCAGTGTTTAATGGAAATTAGGACATATCGGATAAACTTTATACTCTCTACATATAATGCAAAATCTAAATATTTATCATTCCTCATGTTTGCTTAGAGTGCCAGTTTAGGATCTTCATGTTGGGCATCAAACAATGTATTTACAGGACCACAAGGGAAAAACCTCAAGGAAAGCCCTTTGTGAAGTTATGTGACAATTGAATACACACAGCAGAGCGTGATACTAAGATATAGCATGACTTGAATACCCTGCCTATAAGCACAAGGGGGTTAAGCAATGTTATCCCGTTTTAAAGTAAAAGACACATAAGATCATTTTAAAATGCCTTCAAATGACTTTTGGAGGATGGAGGAAAATTGTGTAATGTTTAATAAGTTTTTGGGTCATTGTTATTGGTTTAAGAGTTAAATCTACACTCAGAACGAAAAACATGAATTCTGAAGCAGAGGAAATCTTAAAAACCACTTGAATTTCATAATACTAATAGAAATTGAGACAGCAGACTACACACCATATTTTCTATAATCTTAATTGCCTTTCTCTTCACTAGCATATTAAAGCTGGACTCTCAAACACTAAAAGTTAAATCCAGAGTTATGTACAGTAGAAAATTAATTTTTATGGGATTATCACACATAAAAGAAAATACTACGAACAACCACTGTTTTATTCTTGAATATTACCTGTTTCCGACTAAAACTGCTGGTTCTTTCACTATCTCCTTCAAGAAATCCACCACTTGATCCCTCCATACCATGGCATCGTACTCGATAATTGCTTTCTCACTCCATCCAAAACCTAGTAAGTCTAAGGCATAAACCTTGTACCTTTTGGCCAACTCAGGTATGTTGTATCTGTGAACATGTTACCAGGAAGAATTTCATCAAAGCATGCTCGTTTGATAAGCAACAAACAAAAAAGTCACATCAGTCTGGCCAAACTAGCAAACAAGTGGAACAGTATAACATTTTCTTCTTCTTGTTTTTTATTTTATTGTGCTAACCCAGCACACAAAGTGCTCCCCGGATAGTGCAGGGGTAATAGTTCGCAGCCTATAGTGCAGGGGTAATAGTTCGCAGCCTTTCCCTTGCAATTTTGCAAAGAGGCTGTTTCCACACCTTGAACCCTAGACCCACGAGTCACCAAAGAAACAACTTTACCAGTTGTGCGAAGGCCTCACTTCAAACATTATCTATTGAATAATGATGAAATTTATCATTTAAATTTGCTTCAACCATAATTAGGTAATTAACTATGCCTAAAATATTTAAGAAATGAATGTGTTTTACTTCACTATATACAAGTAGCAACTGATATTGCCAAAACTTCGCCAAATACTTCAATATACGGTTACTTATTAAATCAAAGATGAGTTAATATTGAAGTACCTCCAATGAAATGCAGAAGCTCCAAAACCATGAATGAGAACAATAGGTAACCCTTCTCCTTGCACAACATAATGTATTTTGCGACCCCGCCATGTCCAATAATTATAGCCTTCTGGCTTGAATGGCAACCTCTCAAGCCCTATGAAAAATAAAAATATAGCTTAAAAGAAATTGTTCTGAAGTAAGCAAATGATTTACAGAGATTTAAGACGTAAAAGCATTGATGGCCATGACTGAGGTTCCTCTACGGGAAACAAACACTATCGGTATTTTAGATAATCATCTATAAAAATGGGTATAAAAAAAGATGAGGATTTTTCTATATTTGACCCAGAAAAAAAAAAAAATGAGTCAAATGAACAAAAATTGAGCATCTAAAGGCTGAAAGTGACCTTGAACAGGTTCAGTGACCAAAGAAGAACCCATAACTGAAACCCCAGAAGCCACAATTCCATTGAAAGCAAAACCTCTCCTGTTCAGTACACATTTGCTTCCTTCAAGACAAAAAGGATCAAATAAACCACCAATAAAAAAATAAATAACAACCCAAAAAAAAAAAAAAGAAAACAGTTCAGAAGCTTACTGTACTGAGCTAGTCTGGCAGGTGCTATAAACCTGGTGTTGGAGGAGCCGAAGAGCTCTGACCTCAGAGAAGGTGAAACAGCAAATGAACAAGACATTAAATCCAACCCCAAAAAAGCCTAATTAACCTGTGAAGATGAAGACTGTAAAAGAAATTGAATTTAGGCAAAGATGAAAGATCATTACTTCATTAGATATATAAACTTAGGGGTTTATGTGGCTGGTGTATGTTTGAAGTTGTGGCCGTTCCCAAGCCAGGATTTTTAATTTTTGTCTCTTTTGCCGCGAAAGTTCGATCATATTATGAATAAAATAATCATTACTATTATTTAATTTGGTCAAGTAATGATAATTAAACAATTAAATTAAAAGGAAAAAAATCTGCCACCTATCTATTAAATACACGTAAAGCTCAACCCGAATTTCACTGTTTTTATGTCCACTAAAATTGAAATTGATTTAAATTACTAAATTATTCATTTGCCCCCTACTTGCTCTTCAATCTTTTACATAACGTGCGACGTATTGTTAGGGATATTTGTGTATTTGCCTTGTTTTGGAAAAAGTGAGAGGTTCATGGTTTGACTGTTATACCTTGTTTTTTGTTATTTCTACATGAAACGATGTCGTTTTGATAGCCCTTTGTTTTTTTTATCCTTAAATGACAAGTGTTATACTGACAAAGAACCCAACACAGTGTTTTTACTCTTCTCGAATTCTCTGATTTTCTCTCAGCTGGTGACTTATCACCGATTTTCACCTCTTGATGACTCTCGGCAGTCCGAATTCGATGCAGAGAATGAATTTTGAGACGGAGGAAGAGGATTGAGGAGATTGTTATATTCAGTAATTTTTATGTGTTATATTTTAGAAACTTAAAAATATTTATAAAAAATTTTAAAAATTATAAGTTAATAGTGTTTGATGTAATAAATTTAATAATATATTTTTTAACTAAATAAAAATTAAATGAATTGTAAAAAAATATATATTTCAAATTTTATATATCAAATTTATTAGACCATTAAATGAGATATATATAAAATTTAAAATATTTTTTTTACGATTCATTTGATTTTTATTTAATTTAAAAAATATATCATTTCATTCATCATATCAAACACTATCAAATTATAATTTTTAAAAAATTTTATAAAAATTTTTAAATTCTTAAAATTTAACACATGAAAATTACTGTGTATGAAAGGCGATCTAATGAATGATGATGGAGCTGTCGATGTTGACGTCTCACCTCGAGTTCTACTTTACAAGCTGACGTCTATAATTACTGAAGGCGTGAAATTGAATTTGCAAGTTTATTATGGGTTTTATCGGAGATGAATTCTCTGGTTTTATATTATTGGTTTTCCTTCCAGGATTAGTATGCAAGTCTTGAATTTTTATTTGTTTGATTTGTTTTGTGAATTAAATTTTTTATATATATTGATTATTTTATTGAATTTGAATTTTGAAGCCATGAAGTTAAGTAAGGAACCAATATAGTCAGTAAATTCCTAAAAGAACAGAGAGCCAAAGAGGAACAAGGAGCTAGTATGATAATGACGATGACCTCATTGTTTATCGAGTCATTTGCTTTTTCTCTTTGATTATGGTTTTATTTTTATTTTTTTAAAATTATTTGTGGGTGATTTTTTCAGCTATCAGATAAGAGAAAAGTAACAATTTAAAATTTTAGAAGAATAACCTTGGGTTCTAGCAGCCGTATGCAACTTTTGCATATGTTTCTCCTCTCTTCTATTTGCATATGTTTCTCCAGCCAAGAGTAAACTCTTTATTCATCTCATTCATTTGAATTTTTCATAAATTTCTACAACATCTGACATTCAATAATCTGTTCAATTTCATATTCCAACTCCTCCAAACCCTAATGGATTTTTAAGCCTATTTTGTTGTGAATTTTTATTTTTATTTGGCAGACATCGAGTTATTTTTTGGATTCAATCTTATCAGAAACCCTAACCGCCTCTCTTGCTTCTTCCTATCTTCATATTGAGGAGATTCTACCCTTTTCTATTTGCTTCTAGTGATGTTTTTATTTTATTTTTTTCTTTATATTTGTTTTAATCTTCATCTAAGACTGATTATATGATTTTTTTTTTTATATACTTTCGACAGTAGATTCATATACGGCAATAGATTCAGCTAAATCCTTATTCCTAAAATACTCAAGTATGTTTTGAAATGCGATGCTCTCTTTTCTTTATATCACATGCCATTGTCATTCCATAGAGTTGAGATATTTATTTGATGATCCTGAAAAAAAAAATGCAAGTTTTGGATGCAAATCATGCGCATGTGAAGGTTCTGTACTGTCGTGGAATGACCTACATGACAAATGGAGATTTTGAGAAAGCAATATGTAATTTTGAAATGGTAATACTCATAGTTTTTATTTGTGGAACATTTTAAATTCTTAACATATATTTTCTAATATACTTCTGGATGCCGCTAGATGATGAAAGTTGATAAGTTGTCTAAACCTGATGCAATGGTAGCACTTTATAACTGAAGTAGAAGAAGCAAGTAGGTTAAATGAAAAAAATTCTATTATTTGTTTGAGATGGGTCATAAAAGTTTTATATGTTTCTTAGTTTTCAAGAATTGGTTTTTAGATCTATTTCTCTACAATGTGATAAAATTTTTGTTGTAACACCTCAACCTAAACCCTATAGGGACCCTTAAGGGGGACTTAGGGGAAAATTTTTCTTTCTTTATAATATGCTTATATGATGTATATATGTATGTAATTGATAGTTATGCACGTTATATGACCTAATTTTAGGCATAGAAGTGATTTAAAGTCAGTTAGAACAAAATCAGGAAATTTTGAATTTTTTGTGAACTAGGGGCAAAATAGTCATTTTACAGTCCCTTCGAGTTTTTATGGATTTAGTATTATTTTTGAATAAAGAAAAGAATAAAAGTGAATGTAAATGGACTTATTTTATTTATTTGAAAATCATACAGAAAAATAAACCCGGTAGAAGACAATTCCGGGTAAGCAGCTCAATTGAGGTACTTGAGGTGCTTGAGGTGCTTCGGTGTGCACTAAGGGCATTATGGTATTTTCCTACACAATGTGGGATTATAGAATGTGTATGATCTTATGATAATAGTTTAGGCTTGATTAAATCCAACCATTGGATCAAATGATG
>CANXYC010198431.1:0-15965 GCA_948193065.1 Aleurites moluccanus | reverse complement strand
GTTATATAATAGTATAAGGATTTATTTGGCAATAGAATATAAAGGCAATTTTCAGAGAATATCAAAGGTATTACACTATATGGGGTTCGGCCATTTGGGGGTTTCTCCCAAATGGTGTCCAACAATCAAATAAGCCAATTCAATAGGATAATTGATGTATATAGAACTCACCTAATTTTCCAATAGCCAATATATTAACCAATTTCCTTCAAAATCCCCAATTTGGCTACTTTGAGAATTCAGTTTTTTTTCAAATCTACAAATTCACATCAAATTGATCATCAATTAATTGTTCTCTTATACTCAATTAACTATTTCTATTATCAATTTATGAATCCCATCACTAATTCACCATATCATATTTCAAAGTTTCAATAAAACCCTAGAGTTTAGGTAT
This sequence comes from Aleurites moluccanus, assembly GCA_948193065.1. Classification (NCBI taxonomy): domain Eukaryota; kingdom Viridiplantae; phylum Streptophyta; class Magnoliopsida; order Malpighiales; family Euphorbiaceae; genus Aleurites; species Aleurites moluccanus. The sequence goes on along the minus strand of CANXYC010198431.1, from coordinate 15,568 downwards.
TTCAATTATTTAGTGTTAATCTATGTAAAAAAACACTAAACCCATTTATTCTAACCTTAATAATATCTATTAGATTAATAAAATCCAACAAATAATCACTTACCTCAAATGAGTGTCAATGGCAGAATTTATTCTTCTCTGCCGCCAGAATATTTTCTAGCTCTTTCCTCAAGCTAAAACGGAATGTGATAGTTACATAATATCCTTATGGATTTTCACGAATTTTCCATAAATTTGATGGGAAAAATCATGAAATCTGATGAAGAAGATGAAGAAACAATATTCGGCTTCCTTTGGGAGAAAAAGATGAATACGCAGGTTACAGTAGCAGAAAAAGAAAAAAAAAGTTTAAGTGTTTTTAATTTCCTCAGTTACTGCCCCTTTATAATAAGTTACTGCCTCTTTAATATAGGCTATTGCCTCAGTAACAGAATTAATTGAATCCTGCTCCGCTATTTCAAATCCGCTGTTCCAGCTTGCGAGTTCTCCAGCTCGCCAATCCCAGCTTGCCAATGCTTCCTCACATTACCGGCTCGCCATTCCACTTCACATAAGCCAGCTCGCCTATGCTGGGTCACATATGCCTTTTCGCACTTCCTCTTCACGTTTCCTCTTCGCACTTTGCTCTTCGCAATTCCTCTTCGCCATTCCCTCTTCGCATTTCCTCTTCGCCTTTCCCTCTTCGCATTTCCTCTTCGCCTTTCCCTCTTCGCATTTCCTCTTCACCATTCCCTCTTCACCATTTCCTCTTCGCAATGCCGGTTCACCATTACCTCTTCTCAATGTCGGCTCGGACTTCTTCTTCGCGAGGCCAACTCGGTAAGGCCTATTCACAAGGCCAGCTTGACAAAGCCAGCTCGCCAATGCCGGCTGAAAACACTCTAACCCAACTTACGCAATTCGCTACTGACCTGTGAATTTTCTAACTTCCAACACTTAAAATATTTTTATCAATTTAGGAACTCAATCTATCAATCAATATCATATCCACGAATATTTTCCATTCTCATTTACTAACATTATTATTATCCAAAATAATTAAATAAGTAAAATTCATACTTATTGCATAGTAATTTAATTCAGCCAATAAAATTTAAAATTTCTACACATATATATATTCGAAAATGATATAGGAAATTGGTAGGTGTTACAAAAACATAAACTAGGTATCATATGGAAAGACAGATAAAGGGATGGACTGTATGAAATCATACAATCTCCAGTAATCAGTATGGACCATATGTGAACATATAGTCTCCAGTAGCATATCAATATCAGTGAGCGTAAGACTAATCAGATCTTGTAGCCATGACCGTAACCCCTCCTAGCTAGGGCATCAATAATACAATGTGCACACCACAGACAGTATTTTCCCACTACCCTATCGAGTCGATAACTCTGTCAAATCACATTAGGATCAATACAAGGAAACAACCTATCAATGGATACCATTATGCAACAATGGCATCCTCCATGTCAATAAGCTTAATATCAGTCAATCAATTATCAATAAGGTTCATGGCAATATAAAAGGTGATATACAAACATTGATATATGGTTTGGTATTCAACAAAGACATGGAACAAAAGTTGGCTCAACAAAGGAAAATGATAGGCCAATTGTCATGCCAACATTACCGGCGACAATGACATTCAAATGGTAGGCCTATAGAATGCAAACAATAGGCTGAAGACAAAATGAACTAGGCATTTTATCAAACACATAGTGGGCATACAATGGCAAGCCAATAGGTTAGGTTTGGATGCAAAATTGACTTGCCCAATTCAACCAACAACAAGCGACATTTGCAATTATATAATAGGCATCAAGGAAACAATATTCATGGGGTCAAATTAGCTATGGAAAACATGAAGAAAACTAGCAAAATATAAGGGCAATGAATAGTGCAAGTGGTTCGGCCAACATATCACTTTCACAAATGAATTTCAATCTCAATTTCAACATAAATGGCATGTTAAAGGATGGATATAAGACGCACCTATGCTTCCAAATAGCTTTGAAAAATTGATTTTCCCCACCAATCACCAATGAAGCCAATAGGCACACCTTTGTCAAAACTTGAATTCTACACCAAACCAATCATCAATTAGTTACCTATTAACATTCAATTAACATATTCTAACATCAATTAATAAAAACTAGCACTAATTCAAATAGCTAAGACTTACAACTTCCATTAGGTTTAGCAATTTAGGGATTTCTATCAATTTGCATCAATTGATGCAATCTAACTAAAAACCCATCAAATTCAATCTTAATAACATCTAATTGAACCATAAAACTAAACAAATTAACTTCTTACTTAAAAGGAGTGAAGTGGCCGAATTGATGAAGCCTTCAATCCTTGGTTTCCTTTGCTCCTTCTTGCAAATTGATGATAGAAATAGATAGAACTAGGTTAATACTCAAATTTTCTATCAATTTTCTTAAGGAAACTTTGTGAGAAAAGAAGAAAAATGGAGGAAGAAATGGAAGAATGTGGTTCGGCCTATCAAGAACACAAGAAGAAGATGAAGCCATTTTTTTCTAAGTGTTGGTTATATAATAAAATCATGTGGCAAATTACAACTAACTGCTCAAACTTTCATATATCACATTTTGACCCCGAATTCATCTGTAATTTATTCTGTCAATTTTGTCAGGATTTGAAGTGGGGAGTCAATAAGCTTATTTTAATTTAAACTTATTTATAAAAATAGTTTTAGAGTCATTTTGTAACTCCAACGGACCAATTTCAACTATTCACCTTAAACTTTCTTTTATTTACAATTTTTGCCATTAGTTACTTTTTCAGTGTTCCTAAATGATTTTCACTTCTTTATTTTTATCAAAATTACACATGATTTATGGTGATCTTTTACCCCCAGGTCAACTTCAGAAATTCTTCTATTGATCGGACTGCTAATTTCTCGACAATGTTCCCGATATCGTCGCTTTCCAGAAAAGTAACTAGTTTGCTTTCTAACTGTGTTTCTAAAATTATTTCCCATCATTTCAAGACTTATGAACCACATACTGAGAACTAAATCATGCATGCGAGTTATAACTTTCTAGGGTATTACAACAACTTAGGTTTAGGGTTTGAAAATTGGGCAAAAATACTATATGCATCAATTGATACAATTAAACTAATTACCTAATCTAACTAACATCAATTAACCCTAAATAAAACATAAAATCAACCAAAATAACATTTTACCTCAAATTTGTGAAATGGCCAAAAATCCCATATGCTTTGTTCTTAAATTTTTCTTGATTTCTATGGATAGAAATGGATGGAGGATGGATTATATGGTGTTTAAATCAAGTTTCCATGGATTTTTCCTAATAAAAATGGAAGAAAAATCAAAGGAAATGGATGGAAGAAGCTGCGGATGAGGAAGAACAAAAAGGCCAAAAATTTACTAAGTGTGACTTATATAGTAAGTAACATTTGGCAAATTTCCTTTTGGTCGTCAAACTTTCCTTAAATTGTGCTTTTGCCATATTTTATTTCGGTAATTTATTCTAACAATTCCGTCGGGATTTGGATTTCAAAGTACATATTCAAACATCTTATTTTTATTAATACTTATTAATAAAATAGTTTTCGAGCTGTTCTGAAACTTGGACTGTCGAAATTTCACTATACCCCTAAAGTTCCCTTTATTTACGGTTTTGCCATTGCTTGCTTTATCTGTGTTCATAAATATTTTTCACCTCTTTCTTTTTACTGTATTCACACATGCATACACATAATCATTTACCCTCTAGTCAGAATCAGAAATTCATCTATTGACCGGGCTGTTATTTTTGCGGCAGCAATATCGACACCGAAATTTTCCAAAAAAGTTTCTCATTTTCGCTCTAACTGAGTTTTCAAAATTATCTTTAGTCATTTTGATAATTTCAAATCACATACTGAGAACTTTAGTCATAAAAATATGATAAGCTTTTATAGGGTATTACACTGCCATTTTTTCCTATAAATTTCTTGACTAAATTTATTAGTACGTAATTTTCCTTCTTGATCTAAAAACATTTGGTTCACACTTTTGTTATTTAACTCAGGACATTGATTTTATGTGTATTCAAGTTTCTAGTTCCATGAGAACAACTACCATCTCCAATAGCATAACTTTTATCACAATTAAGACAATATGCTCTTAATTTTTTGGTCACTGTATTAATTTTCTTCTCAAATAGTTATATTACCTTCCTTTTTTCGTTTTGAACTAGAACTCTTGCCTTGTTGTTTTCTTCCCTTGTCGTCTTCAACCAAATCAATTGTTTGTTGTTCCATATTATCTGTAAAAAAATACATATGATTCATGGAAAAATAGTTAACCGAATTTCAATTATTTAAAATAAAAAAGGACAACATCTATTTCAATTACAGTAGGCTAAGTAGCTGCCTATACTAATTAAACAAGCTCACTAGTAACAATAAAATTTTAAATATTTCTTGGCTAGTGGAAATTCCTTATTTTAGCTTTTTGTTATTCTCTAATCAATGTCCACCACAAGTTTATTTGATATTATATTATTTAGTTTTCCTAGTTTAAATTAAAAAGTGAAGCAGTAGTGGCTGGTAGGCCATACTGATTGAAAATGGTGGGTGATTAACAAATAACTATATATGTCAACATGTAATTATTTATTTGTTAAGGTAATTAACAAATATTTAAATTCTATGTACAAGTAAAATCTTGAAATCACAGCAAACCCTATTAAAATTTCGTTCAATAAAATGGAAATTTCGTTTAATTTTTAAACAAGATTTTAATCATCTTGTTAAAAACCCTATAAAAATTTCATTCAATAAAATTCATAAATTTCATTATAGAAGAGAATACAAGATTATAAATGAAAAATTAAAATCATTACCTTATTATTAGAACAATCAAGTTGATGGTTAAAAGTTAAAACCCTAACTCCAAGTCTCTAATTGTTTGTTACTATCCACTTTTGAGCCGAGACTGTCCTAGGACACGGGTAGACCTAATGTCACCGGAAACTCGTAAAACTCATGAACAATCCATTTATCAATCATTCAATCAATATTAACTTATTCGTCAATGTTTAAATCTCATTTATTACTTACAAATTTTACAGAAATTTTGCCAGAGTTTTCTTTGTAATTTTAACCTTATTCCCAACTCAAAACCGGGTCTTTCATAAATTACACAACTTGCATTAAAATTATTTTTATACTCCCAATAATTTGTCATCCTTATACCCTCAACTTCACAGTTAAACAGACATACATGGTACTTCTAAATCTTTTTCAAAACATGTAAATTTCATTTTATCATATTTCAATATCATTATCTTGAATCAATCATTAAGTATTACACATTACAGTTTGAATGCCACTGAATCATCAATTATTTTACTGTTTATATAATATTATAGTACTTAATCACCTAATTACATTCAGTACCATGGAGCTCTATGAGTTGACACTTATGACTTTTAGAAAATAAAATTCTATCTCGATGAACTTGATATTCCAAGTCGGAGAAGAAATTGACTTGGAATCAGTCTTTACTATTTCATTCCTGTAAAAATTATAAAGAACAAAAGGGTAAGTATAAAAATACTCAGTGAGCATGTATACATCATTAAATATGAAATATAAGCATATGATAATAAAAGATATCAATGGTAAGCAATAAGATATAAGTTTGGAATCAATGAACAGGTAAATAATACTCGTATCATGTAGATAAGACAGATAAATGGCCATGAAACTCATATCACATGTATTAATATACATAAGACTGATTGTGTCTTATGGCTAGGACATTTAACCCTTCCCAGCTAGGGTATCATATATAGTCAATGTGCACATTGCCGATGGTATGTACCCACTACCTCGTCGATGAGGCAACTCTGTCAAATCTCATGTAAATAGGGCAATGGAAATCAATATCAATATCTAGTATTCATTATGAACATTATGGTACAATGTCTTTCAATTGATACGCATGGGTTTACTTGTCAATCAGTACACAAAAGGCATTTCAATATCAATAGCGATCAATGAATATGGATAAATTTCAATCTTTAGGAAGATCAAAGAATGATCAACAATAACAAGTGGCATTTAATCAAGAAGGAAACATGTTCATTGGGTCAACATATCATGGCATGAATATAATGTATACATTACTCACCTTAGCTTATAACTTGTACATTTTCCTTTTCCTTTATCCTTGATTCTTTGCCTTATCTCTTATGGTCTCCATCACGTCTCTTATTCATTCTCGACTCTACATATCCAATTAATTTCCATTTAGATACTATTTAATATAAAATTACATTACTTATATTTATATTAAAGAAATTCTCAAGAATTTTCAAATTACTAAGGTTTTTGTGTGTAACTTTCTATACTGGCAGCCTGTGTTCCTTAATCCATATCTCTTTCTACACTTATCCAATAGTTTTAATTCTTATTTCTACTTAAACTAGACATATTAAACTTTAACATATTCAAAATTCACCTTATTCTCAGTACTACACAATTTATAGTATTAATTTAAACTCAGGCTTATAACCAGCCCTGCTGCCTGCATTCTGCCTGAAATCTTATTCTGGCAAATACTGTTCTTTTGCTAATAACTTAATCAATAGTTAACCAATTACTGTAATTCCTTTTCCTATTGGAATTAGACACATAAAATTATAACATATCCAAATTTTAGAATTTTTGAATCACTGAAAAATTATTAGTGAATTTCCAAATTCAAGCTATGGCCCTGAAATCATTGTCCAAACAGACCCTGTTTCCATGCCTATAATTAATTACGTACTCATCAAATTACAAAACCATTTTACAGTCATTTATATAACATATAAATAAATATCATTTATGTTTAATATTTTCTCTAATTATGTCACGGCCCATTTTTGGTTCGCGACAGTGCTAGGGCATAGGAGATGCCAATGGCGACCGACGCTCGTAGAACCTAGTATCACATGCACAATCTATAAACCACAATATATTATCCATTTTAGTTAGTTACCATCCATTTTGTTATTCTATAATTCATTCTGTAATTTACTGCAATTGGTTGTAATGATCAAACAATCATATCATATAATCATCATATAACTCATAATATCATCTTAAACAAATATAGATGTTCATTTCCTATCATACAAACCCCACGAAGTAGCTAGATTATGAACGTCAAAATAATAATACAAATCAGAATATATACATCAGTAATGCTGGCAGAAATCTTCGGATGACAGACGACAGGATTCTGTACTCTACTCCTCTCCTGAAATAGTTAAACAAAGAAAAGGTGAGTATATAAGATATTCAGTGAATCTATATGCATCAACAATAAAACAAAAGGTAACAATGAAGCAAATGGTATCAATAAGTTGGATAATAGTATACATAATAAATATTAGGTTGCAGAATAGCCAATGAATAAAATACAGGCTCGGTGTCATATGGAAAGACAGATAAAGGGATGGACTGTATGAAATCATACAATCTCCAGTAAATAGTATGGACCATATATGAACATATAGGTCTCTAGTAGCATATCAATATCAATGAGCATAAGACTGATAAGGTCTTATGGCCAGGACCATAACCCCTCCTAGCTAGGGCATCAGTAATACAATGTCCACATCGCCGACAGTATTTTCCCACTACCCTGTCGGGTCGGTAGCTCTGTTAAGTCACATTAGGATCAATATCAAGAAACAACATATCAATGGATACCATTATGCAACAATGGCATCCTCCATATCAATAAACTCAATATCAGTCAATCAATTATCAATAAGATCAATGGCAATGCTATTGGTGACATATAATCAATGACAAATGGTTTGGCAATTAAGAATGTCATGGAACAAAAGTTAGCTGAGAGAAGGAAAATGGTAGGCCAATTGGCATGCCAATGTCACTGATAACAATGGCATTCAATTGGTAGGCCTATGGAATACAAACAATAGGCCGAAGACAAAATAAGCTAGGCATTTCATTAAACACATGATGGGCATATAATAGTAAGCCAATAGGTTAAGTTAAGGTGCAAAATTGACTTACCCAATTCAACCAACAACAAGCTACATTGGCAATAATCACATAGGCATTAAAGAAACAATATTAAACAACATCAAAAGGGATCAAATTGGCTATGGAAAATAAGGCCAAAATCTAACAAAATATAGGGCAATGAATAGTACATAGCATTCGGCCAAATATCAACTTTCACCATAGGTTTCCAATGTTCAATTTAAAGTATTTGGTATGTTATTAGATGTATATTAGACTCACCTAAGCTTTCAAATGGATTTGAAAAATTCAATTCCACCCAAAATCACTAATGGAGCCAAATAGTACACCTTTGTCAAAACTTCAATTCTACACCAAAGCAATCATCAATTTATTACCTATTCACATCCAATTAACATATTCTAACATCAATTAACATAATCTAACACTAAATCATTAAACCTTTTCTTATAACTTTAATTTAGCTAAGAAAATTAGGCCTTTCTATAAATTTGCATCAATTGATGCAATCTAACTAAAAACTCATCAAATTCATTATCCAAATCATTCAAATAAACAATAAAATCAAACAAATTAACTTCTTACCTAGATGGAGTGTCCCACACGAATTCCTTCTTCAAAAATTCCTAAGTTTTCTTTGCTCCTTCTTGCAAATTGATGATGGAAATAGGTAGAACTAGGTTAATACTCAAATTTTCTATCAATTTCCTTGAGGAAACTTTATAAGAAATGAAGAAGAAAATGGAGGAAGAATGGAGGGAGGGAGGTTCAGCCTTTGAAGAATGAAGAAGAAGAAGATGCAAATTTTTGTTAAGTGTTGGTTATATAGAAAAATCATATTGGCAAATTACAACTAACTGCTCAAACTTCCATATATCGCACTTTGATCCAAAATCTTCTGTAATTTATTCTGCCAATTCTGTCAGGATTTGGATTTTAAAGTGGGGAGTCAATAAGCTTATTTTAATTTATACTTATTTATAAAATGTTTTCAGAGTCATTCTGTAACTCCGACGGACCAATTTTCACTATTCACCTTAAACTTCCATTTATTTATGATTTTGCCATTGGTTACTTTTTTAGTGTTTCTAAATGATTTTCACTTCTTTATTTTTACTAAAATTACAAATGTTTTATGGTGATCTTTTACCCCTAGCTCAACTTTAAAAATTCTTCTGCTGACTGGACTGCTAATTTCTCGGCAATGTTCCCGACACCGCTGCTTTCCGGAAAAGTAACAAATTCACTTTCTAACTGTATCTCTAAAATTATTTCCAATCATTTCAAGACTTTTGAACCACATACTGAGAACTAATTCATGCATGTGAGTTAGAAATTTATAGGGTATTACATTCTACCCCTTTACAAATAAATTCATCCTCGAATTTAAATAAATACATACCTCACTGCTGGAATAGGAATGGATATCTGCTCCCCATCTCCTGCTCACTCTCCCAAGTGCACTTCTCCATGGATTGATTCCTCCAGAGCACTTTAACCATCGGGATCTCCTTATTTCGTAGCTATCTGACCTGTCTATCAATGATCTCTATTGGAAGCTCCTCATAAGACAAGTCATCACTGAAATCCATATCCTGAACCTCCAATATTTGTGATGGATCAGACACATACTTCCGCAATATAGATATATGGAAAACCGGATGTACGTGGCTCATACTAGGTGGAAGAGCCAATCTATAGGCCACATTACCAACCTTCTTAAAAATATCAAATGGACCTTTAAACCTTTATGATAACTTACCCCTCTTCCCAAATCTGATAACACCCCTTTTAGGTGAGACCTTAAGGAAGACATGATCACCAATTACAAAATGTACATCCTTTCTCTTCGGATCAGCATAACTCTTCTGCCTACTGAAGGCATTCCTCATATGATCTCTGATCATAGGCACCTTTTCTATAGTCTCCCTGATGAACTCTGGCCCCTTAAGCTGCTTCTCTCCTGGCTGCACCCAACATACTGGAGATCTACATTTTCTACCATATAATACTTCAAATGAAGCCATACTAATAGAAGAGTGGTAGTTGTTGCTATAGGAAAACTCAATCAACGGTAGATAATAATCCCAGTTACCTTTGAAATCCATAACACACAATCTCAACATATCCTTCAAAGTTTGGATTGTCCTCTCCGACTGCCCATCAATCTGCTGATGGAAAGCAGTACTGAACAATAACTGGGTACCTATATCCTCCTGGAACTTCTGCCATAACCAAGAAGTGAACTGTGTACCCCTGTTTGAAATAATCATCAAAGGAATTCCATGAAGTCGCACAATCTTATCCACATACAATTGTGCATACTGAGCTATTGTATAGCTGGTCTTAACCTTCAGAAAATGAGCAGACTTCGTCAAACGGTCTATAATCACCCATATGGAGTCATAACCCCTCTAAGTCCTCGATAGACCCACTACAAAATCCATAGTCACCTGCTCCCATTTCCACTCTTGCAACTCAATCTCCTAAGTAGCCCTAATGGCTTCTGATGCTGAAATTAACCTGCTGACAGGCTAATTATTTAGACACAAACTGAGCCACATCTTTCTTCATCTCAGGCCACCAATATACATCTCTTAGATTATGGTGCATCTTGGTAATCCCTGGATGTACACTGTATTATGAATAATGAGCTTCTCTCATAAACTGATCCCGTAGCCCATCAAAATTCGGTATATATATGTGCTTCCCACATCTCAGTACTCCATCCTCTACTGTAAACTCTTACATCCTCAAATTATGTACCTCTCCCTTGAGCTTTAGTAGATAAGGATCCCTATCCTGAGCTACTTTTATATCATCAAGCAATAGTGACTTTACCCGAAATTGGGCTATCATAACCTGGTTCCGATCCTGGGATCCCAACTCTAACTCCACTCCCAAATCTGCTAACTCCCTCATCTCTCAGATCAATGGCCTCCTGCTAATCAAAATATGAGCTAGACTGCCCATCGATTTTCTGCTCAGTGCATCAGCCACTTCATTGGCCTTACCCTGATGGTAAAGGATCTCACAGCCATAATCCTTAAGTAGCTTCACCCATCTGCATTGTCTAAGATTCAGATCCTTCTGCTGAAATATATACTGTAAACTCTTATGATCAGTATATATCTCACATTTCGATCCATACAAGTAGTGTCTCCAAATCTTCAATGCAAATATCACAGCTGCCATCTCTAAATCATATGTTGGATAATTTGCTTCATGCTTCTTTAACTGATGAGAAGCATAATCAATTACCCTACCAATCTGCATCAATACACACCCCAGACCAATCTGTGAAGCATCATAATACACAATGAATTTCTCCCCTTTTACTGGCAATGTCAACACTGGAGCACTAGTGAGGAAATACTTCAAAGTCTGAAAGCTGCTATCACACCCATCATTCCATACATATCGCTCCTGTTTCCTCATCAATCTAGTCAATGGAGCAGCAATCCGGGAGAAATCCTTCACAAACTTCCTGTAATATCCAGCCATACCCAGAAAACTGCGAACCTCTGAAATACTGGTAGGCTGAGGCCAATTAGCAACCACTTCTATCTTTTGAGGATCCACCTTAATCCCATCCTTGCATATCACATGCCCAAGGAAACACACTTCAGTTAGCCAGAACAACCATTTAGATAATTTTGCATACAACTGATGCTCCCGAGGTGTCTGCAATATAATCCTCAGATGCTCCACATGCTCCTCCTCGCTCCTAGAATAGATAAGTATGTCATTAATGAATACAATGACAAACTTATCCAAATATGACTTGAACACCCTGTTCATCAAATCTATGACAGCAGTCGGTGCATTGGTCAACCCAAATGGCAACACCAAAAACTCACAATGCCTATATCAGGTCCTGAAAGCAGTCTTAAGTATATCACCCTTCTTAATCTTCAACTGGTGATATCCAGACCTAATATCAATCTTCAAAAAGTAGCTGGCACCTTGCAGCTGATCAAACAAGTCATCTATCCGAGGCAATGGATACTTGTTCTTCACCGTCACCTTATTCAGTTGCCTGTAATCTATACACATCCTCAAAGAGCCATCTTTCTTGCTTACAAACAGTACTAGTGCACCCTAAGGAGAACTGCTCGGTCTAATGAAACCTCTATCCAATAGCTCCTATAACTGTATCTTCAATTCCTTTAGTTTAGCTGGAGCCATTTTGTATGGAGGAATAGATATAGGGTCAGTGCCTGCATGCACCTCAATCTCAAACACCATCGCCCTATCAGGGGGCAATCCTGGCAGCTCTTGAGGAAACACATCTGGGAACTCCTGAACCACTGATATTTGATCAAGTTGTACAGAAGACCTCTGTACATCTACTACATATGCTAAATAGGCTGAACAACCTTTCCCAATCATCCTCCCGACCTGGATAGTAGAAACCAAATTAACTCGGAACTCCCGAATATCACCCTAGAACTCAAATTCTGGTTGCCCCTCAAGCTGAAATCTAACCCTCTTCCGATAACAGTCAATAACTACTCAGTGCCTCGTAAGCCAATCCATACCCAAAATAACATCTCGCTCTAACACGAGCAACTCAATCAAATCAACACACAAGATGTTATCATCAATCTCATTCACACAGTCAGGATAATAATAATACACATCAACACTATCACCCATAGGAGTAGCAATCATCAAAGGCACATCTAACAATCTCCTTTCCTTATTCAATTTAGGTGCAAAATGTGGTGACACAAAAGAGTGAGTAGCACCCAAATCTAATAAGGCATATGCAATCTCATTCTGAATCAAGATAGTACCTATAACCATGTTGTTTGATCTCTGGTCCTCCTGGGTGTTGACTATAAGCACTCTGCCCTAACCTCTACCAGCTAGAGCCTGACTACCAGTGGGAGCTTGTCCTCCCCTACCTTTGCCTATACCTGAAGCCTCTCTACCTAGATTCTAACTTGCCTGTACCACTGGCTGAGAAACTGTGACAGATGGCTACTGATCAGCCCTCAATGGACACATGTTAGCATAATGGCCCTGCTGGCTACGCCTCGAACAAGCACCAATCTATCTCCAACACTCCCTTCCATGTCTCCAACCACAAAACCCACAACTAGGAATGTTGGGTGTCTGTACAACTAGTCTCGAAGAACCCTGAGAATATACATGTGATGACTGAACACTGGTGGTCCCCTACTCTGTATCCTCCTCCTCTGACTACCTAGCTGTAGACCTCTGATCAAACCTAGGCACTGGCTCTGTCTGCCTAGGATGGGAGCTGCTCTCCCCCCTCTTAATATGAGATCCAGGATCCCCTTTCCTCTTCTTGTCCCTCTTAGCCCTTTCTATTTTATACTTCTCTTCCATCTGAGTGGCCTTATCAATCACTGTCGTCAAAGAAGTAAACTCAATAGCCAATAAAGCATTATGTAATGTAGCATGAAGACCCCTCCGAAACCTACTAACAAATCAGCCTCTGTAGGAACAATATGAGTAGCATATCTACTCAACCTGATGAACTCCTCTGCGTACTCCTCAACATATCTGTCACCCCGCTCTAACTGCTCAAATCTAATTAGTTTACGGGTCTTCACCCCCTTAGTAATAAACTCATCTATCAAACCCTGTCAAAACTCAATCCAAGTAGGTAGGTGCTCACCATAAAGCCCGGGCTCCATCTTTCTAGAAAACCAAGTCCATGCCTTACCCTTCAGTAACAGCCCAACCAGCTTCACTTCTCTCAACTCTGAACATGGTAGTCTCCTCAATACCTTCTCTACCTCCTCCAAGAAATCCACAGAGTCACTGCCCCTGTTTCCCCTAAACTCAGGCAAGTTTAGCTTCAGAATGCTAAACATCAATACTCCACCCTCCTTTATCAATCTCCGACCTCCCTATACAGTAGGCTCCTTCTGAACCCCTATAGGATGCACAGGAGCCAGTACCACTGGAACTGCCTCTAGTATTACAGGTGGAGGCACTACTGCTGGAGTGGGTGGTGGAGGTACATGTTGTCGCTCCCGTCTCAAATTAGCCATCTCTCTCCATAACTGTCATGACCCGCTCTCGCAAGCCGGATCGGGACGATCCTAGGGCATGGGAGATGCCAATGGTGACCGACACCCGTAGAACCCATCAATCTCATACTATACAATCACTCACAATATCGCAACGAAAAATATAACTTACCCAATCTTTGCAGTGGAAACCCATCATCAATCACATAACAATATATCTATCCATACACTCACATCATATATCACTACATAATTTGTTACTCTATCATTCATTCTATAACTTCTATAATCTTAAATATTTATAGATCAAAATGTCTCATACACTTACATAAACAATCCGTCTATACCATTATACAATACCCATGGAGCATCTAATACACATATATAAAAATACAGTGTTTGATTAATTACACTATCTTTAACAGACTGCAGAATTCTTTTGAGAAACAAAACCAGGAATCTGCCTCCTACTCTGCACCTGCAGAGGATAAACAATGAGAGGGTGAGTATATAAGATACTCAGTGAATATATATGCATCGCCAATAAAAGTGAGATTTACAGAGGAACCAATGATATCAAATGCTCAGTATAACCAATTTATAGAAGCATTTACAATAAATGACAGAATAGATCAATAAGGATATCAAAAGTTCAGTACCATAGAGAAAAACAGATAAAGGGCTGGATTGTATGAAATTATACAATCTCCAGTAGTAATCAATCTGGACTATATGCAAACTATATGCGCACATAAAGTCTCCTGTAGCAATATCTATATCATAAGACAGATCAGATCTTATAGCTAGGTCCATAACCCTTTTCCTAGCTAGGGTATCAGTAATATAATATGCACAAGATCGACAGTATTTTCCCACTACCCTGTCGAACTGGTAGGTCTGTTATATCACATAAGGTCAACATAAGAAGGAAAATTATCAATGGACACCATTATATCACAATGGTACCCTCAATTTCAACAAACTCAATATCAATCAATCAATAGCAGTTAAGTAGCAAGAGCTCATTAGAATCAATTAATGAGCCTAAAATAAATAAAACATCAATAATAATCAATGAAATGATGACTAAAGCTCTAACGACAAAAAATGGGAACAAACATATTTTCGTCATTTGCAGTCAAAAAGTTGACACAATTGGCATGCCATTGTCGCTGGCGACTGTGACATTCAAATGGTTGGCCTACGGATTTTTCGGCATGGTTTCAGCGCAATATCGACATTGCACCAATTATCAATAAACATACAAATGGAAGCAATTCCATAGGCAACAAAAACAACTCAAAAATCTTCAATGAAGGCATCAAATATGTAATGGAAACCAAAGGAAAAACAAGGCAATTCACAGGCAAATTTCATAATTTAGGGTTCGGCCAATACTCATTTTGTACAATTGGATTCCAAAGTTCATTCTAACAATTTGGGCAAGTAAATTGATGCATAGTAGACTCACCTAAACCTCCAAATCACCAAATGCTACGAATTTGCTACCAAA
>CANXYC010198427.1:0-11760 GCA_948193065.1 Aleurites moluccanus | reverse complement strand
GTGACCAAGTCATTTACACATTAAATGTTTACATGAAAAAGGTAATCTAATAAGGATTCATATCATAAAGCATATACATGAATATTTAATAGTTTATCTCATAAGGAGAAATGTACATTTATGTAATTCATAACTTACCTCAGCAATACTTTCCACAATACAGATCAACACTTGATTAATTAATTAGCCTCATCCAATTCTTGAACTGCCCAAACCTAAACAAATCCCTAAATTTTATAAATTAGGGTTTCCTCAATTAATAATACATAACATGATTCCTTAAAATTTTAACCATCTTATAGTCTCTATTATTGTTTCCAAATCATCAATTTAATTTATCTTTTAAGAAAATTGGAATTTATAAACGTGGTTACTATTCATCCATTTTCATAGATTCCCGTATCTTCCACCTCAACCACAATTAATAGTCTTAATTGCTCATAACAGGTTCTATATAACTCATAATAATTATTCTAACTACCAAAAATCTTAATCTAAAAGAAAAAGATGTTTGAAGAAAATTACCTTATTTCCCAAAAAATAAGTACTTGAAGAATTTTAACTTTGGAATGATAACTGAAGCCTTCTTAAATGAGAGAATATAATGATTTAATGCATTAACTCTGAGTATTAATGCATAAAAAACAAATGAAACTGATTGGAGAAGAAATGAAGAAGAAAGAAGAAAAGAAAGAAATTATCGTGAAAAGAAAAGCTACTGCCTCTCCATTAAATAGGCCACTGCCTCGCTAAAACCCACTTTGCCACTTCGGCAATCCCACTTCGCTGAATTCCCACTTCGCCGAATGCCACCCCAGCAAAGACCACTCCGCTGAATCCTCTTCGCCAAATGTCACCTCGGCAAATCCTCTTCGCCTAATCCTCTTCGCCAAATGCCACTTCGCCAAATCTTCTTCGCCAAATGCCACCTTGGCAAAGGCCTCTTCGCCTAATCCTCTTCTCCAAATGCCACTTCGCCAAATTCTCTTCACCAAATGCCACCTCGGCAAAGGCCCCTTCGCCAAATCCTCTTCATCAAATGCCACCTCGGCAAAGGTCTCTTCGCCAAATTCGCACTACCTGTTCTCCCGAGCTGGGAAACCTCCTTGCTAACTCGCACTGGACCATCTCGCAATCGAGCTACAATTTCCATTCTCCTCAATTCTACAACTGCCAACAAGCTTAAAATAAAATATAAATCTAATATATATATATATATATACACACACACTTATCCACATATTCTGTGAAATCACAACACTGACTCACAGAAATCTTATCCAAACACAATTTCTAAAATTTTCAAAATATCAATCTGGTCACAATAAATATTCATAACAAAAATAAAATAAAATAAAAATAAAAATTACATAGATATTACAGACATAAAAATAAATTAAATTTTTTCAAATTTTGATTCATGGTCACTGATCACTTTTGCGGCATGAATTTTATGTTGATATTCTATTTAACTATATAAAATATTAATATAAAATTAAAATTGACATGTCAATCTTTAAATCGCAATATTGCAGGTTAATTTTCGTTAAAAAATGAAAAAGTTATGATAATGTAAAGTTGGAAGATAATTACTGTGTAAATTTCATTTTCTGCTTTTTGGTTAATAGTACACTGTTTTTTTATTGTTACAATTTAAAAAAAGAAAATTTCATTGAATTGTATTCATAGAGTTTCTAACATGGATCTGTTATGTGTTTTCGCCACTTGGCTATTAGCCTTTATGTATTAACATGTAATAACAATTGTTACTTTATCGCATAGTTTACATACAAACTAAATAGAAAGAAAATTTTACATCTATTGAGGCTTGAACCCAAGTCCAAATGCAACAATGGCCTAGTGCCTTGCCCTGGGCTAGGTTAATTCCCTTCAGTTTGTTACGCAAGTTAATACACATATATATATTCCATTTCACATATGAATTATAAAAAAAATAAATCTGGATTTTTTTAATTATATATATATATATATATATATATATATATAATTATTTTTTGTTGTTATGATTCATATGAAAATTGGAGAATATAATTTTAATTGATTTTACTTTTTAAAAAAAACATAGGAAATTGTATGTATATATTAAGATTTTAATTCATAGGGAGATAATTTCACTGGTAATCCAAAGTATTGATTAATATACATTGTGATCCTTAATTTTTAAAACGTAATACGAAAATTCTTAGACTTTTAATTTATTTTCACTGACAGTCCTTAATTATCCAAATTATTGTTATTTCTATTTTAACCCTCCAAAATCCTTTTCTTTCTTTAAAAAAATCTAAAAACCCCATTTTCTTTATAACTTGGCTCTGATGCCATTCAAGGTGAGCCTGCTCTCTCTTTAATTAGTTTGGTTAGAGACGAAATTACAGAGAGCTACTTTTAAAAATTTTCAAAGGGTTTTTTTTTTTCCTGATTTCTTTCAGCTTCTTATACTTATTGTGATAGCGAGAGCTGACAACAAAATCTAAAGGGCCTTTATTTTCAAGGAAAAAATCCTCGAACTCACTCTGTCTAAAAGTCAATTCTTCTAAATTTTTAAACAGTTTATCTATAGAATTATTTAGAGAGTCTAAAAGATCTATAATAAAATTTAATAATCATATTACTGGATCCTTACTTACACCATGATCTTAGTGATGATAATCGGAATAAGAGCAACCCAAAGAATTACTGGTCATCCAATAATCGTGTAAAAACACCAAGCCTTTCTAGATAATAAAATTTATTAAGTTCAAGTTCTTGGTCCAGAAAATTTTTAAGTTCAATATCTTCTTTGTTAGACCTTTCAAGTCTTTTAATCCTTCCTATAGCAACAGGTAATTCTCTTATTTTTTTGTTCATATAAAGCAAAAAAAGGATCCTGTAGTTTAAGATTGACACTCAACCTCTTCCCTCCTAACTTGAGTTAAAGCTAGACCTCTAAACCAATTTCTATTAGCAGATCGATTGAAAGACATAAATGTTTAAACATAAAATTAAAATATTTATAACATATATACTTTTGTAGATCGGGTCCACTAAGCTTCCGCAATAATTTTAACCCTCATTCCAAGCTCATCGCCAGTAATACCTTCAGAGAGGTATGAAGGATATGACTTACTGCCATTTTTTGGTTAGGTCTTACTGCAACACTCATGGATATCATAACATTTTGAAGGATGAAAGGTATATTGAAGCAAAATTATCATACAGATAAAGACTTGAAAAAAAAATTTCTTAAAAAAACTCTGTATTTTATTTCGTTCCCCTTCTTCAATAAGCTGAAAAAATATATATAGACTTTTTACAAACGAAGCTAGTGTCTGTATTACTGTTTTCCAACTCAAAAGAAAAATAATTAACATAGTGCAATAATTAAGATAAGTAGCTGGAATAGTATGTCATCTTTATAAAACTACAAAAATAAATGGACAGTTGGTGCCTCTAGTACTGTTTTCCAGCTATATTCAATACAATAATTAAATAAAGATAATGATTGCTTTAATTTTACAGGTAAGGAGTCAGTCCTTATCTAGAGATAAGTTCTTTCATTGGGACCACAAATTTTAAAACTACTTTGGCCGACATTTCTTTAATATCTGCAGCTACTTCTGAAAAGCAATCCTTATTTATCACGTTGAGGCTGATGTCATGGATGACGTTTTTGTCACTCCATCTATGAGTTGCTGACTGAAGCATCTATACTTTCTCTTAGTTCTGCATAATCCCTAGCCATCTCTTCTGCAACAAGTTGCTCTCTGAACTGAGCAACCTTCTTTCAGATCTTCATGGTTTCATGTTGAAAATCTAGACTTGGATCTAAATCCATTAGTCTCAGAAATAATTTTTGTGCTTTTTCTCATCCCTTAATCATGGATAAAACTCTTGTAATAGGAGTATATTGGGATCAGATAGTAATAAATACTTTACTATCTCTGAGAAGGACATAATTGCTTGCATAGATTGCCTTCTCCAAGCTAGCTTTGAAATTTTCAATTCTCACAGCTTGGGTAATAATCTTGTTTTCTTTATATATATTAAAATAAAAATTTAAGTTCTGATTATTAACTTTTGTGGGTTAACAAATTCTTTAGTCATAATAGGATGAAGATCCCAAATTTGATAAGGATAATTAACAGTTTCATCCTCACCACAATTTATAATTGTGCTAATAATATAACTGGTAATTATTCTTGAGTCTGAACTCAAGAATTCTAAGGATTCCTGCACAACAATTAGAAGTGATTTACACAAATCATTATCGTTTCTATTGATCTCGATAATTTCTATCAGTCCTGCATCTGTGTAGCAGATACTATCTTTCGCCATTTCTGAGAGAATTCTTCGATTTAGACCTCCATATCCTTGTCAACAGATGTATGGATGTAACATAGAATACTCTTTGAAAGAATGATCTATCGAGTCCACCCTTTTAATCTTTCTAGTATAGGCCACTTCTAGCGGAATATATGAACTCATTTCATCAAGAAGTCTATCCCTTTCCATTACTAACCAAAGGAAATCTTCTTCATCCTTTTTGTGGATTTCAAGCTGTTTTTCTAAATATGAAATATATGAAACAACTTCATCTACAAAGTTTTGTAGTTGCTGAAAGTTTCTTTTGGCCAATCCTCCATGCAATCAGAACACAACATAGTTTCGTCTTTTGAAAGACCATAGTCGTACTTTATGAAGTACCAGACATTTTCATCCTTGCAGATATTTGAAACCTCAGGGTTATCTATCCTCATGATCTTCATGAATGTCATCAGATTCATTTTCAGATTCTTTCATTGTGATTTCCTTAGGAGATTGTTCGATTTTCTGCTTTATGAATTCAGTTGTTCCAAAAATAATATCCTAATTTAATTCATCACAATCAGGATTTTCATCCTCAAAGCTTTTATTAGCTTTATCCTCTTCCCAAGTTTAGTTTAGAATATATGAAGATTCACTGGCCTTTCCACTAGCCTTGTGTTTGTGATCGAACACATCACCAAAGTTTTTACAATTCTCCTTCTGTAACGGAGTTTGATTTGAAACTTTTAAACGTTCACTGGTACGTTGACTAGCTTGTTGATTTGTAATCGATAAAGATTAACTGGCACTTTCAGATGTCTCTTGGTTTAGAACTTGAGGTTCTTTGGCACTTCCGTTGGTCTTTTGGTTTGGAACCACTGAAAGTTCACCTATACTTCCACCAGCCTTCTTTGAGCCATCATGGCTATCCTCCTATGAAGGAGTTGGGCATTGCTGCCTTTTCATAGCGGCTAATTCACCTTCATCCTTTTGATGAAGTTCTTCTTTAAATCTTTTTACTTGTTTAGGAGTAAGGCCAAGTTTTTTTTGTTGTTTTTTCGTAAAAATCTTTAGGGAATCGTGCTTTTGGGGCTAAAGGATTTTTCTCTTTATTCTTTTGATTCAAGGATTTCTCCTTTGGCTTTTCGTTAGCCTTTTTTGGGCTAACTAGTTCTTTCGAACTTGTTGGCTTCTTCTTATGACACTCTATAGAGATATGTCCTTGAAATTTACATATACAACACATAACATATTTCGATGCTACAACTTTTCTTTTCGTTCTTGAAGAACTAGAGCCATCGCTCTTGGAGACTTTACTCCCTTTCTCTACTTTCTTTGTGCACTATTTTCAAGTGTGACCCTTTTTTTTACAGATCCAACATAACTTGTTTTTTGCGGCAGGGTCCATCTACAAAATTAGACAATTCACGAGAAAGAGAATCAGCTATTACACTTTATCAGAAGGAATATATTCAATATCAAACCTGTAATAGCTAAACCATTCTTGCAATTTTAAAAGTCTAGTTTGTCTAGCCTCTTTAAGATTCATATTCAAAATCCTTTTACATAGGTTGAATTTGTTCTAATTACGAACCTCTTAGGAGCCAGGAAGATGTAAAAGTCCTTTATACCAACTTTAACCGCTAAGACTTTCTTTTTATAGATTGGATAATTAATTTCGGATCCTTTAAAAGTTCCAGACTAATACTTACAGATTTTTTTTTTATTTTCTACCTTTGATTTTTAATACTGCTCCCCAGGATTTTTTCGAAATATCTTTCTCTAGGACTAACTCATCTGTATTTAATGGTAAATTAAGACAAGACAAATTTTTTATTTTATCTTTTACCTAGATGACAGCCTGAGTGTCCTCATAATCTCAAAACCAATGAATTTTATCAGATGTTTTCTTTGATATTCTTCCTAGGTCTTTAGAAAGATTTTTTACGAACTTTCTAGCATAGTTTGCAAGTCCGCATAATCTTTGTACTTGCTTCCTATCTTATAGTTTGTCAGAAAAGTTAATAAGTTTCTCATAAATGTGGCTTTGGAGCCTAATTTTTCCTTTTTCAATTTTCATTCATAAAAAATTATATTTTCCTTAAACCATTCTATCTTTCTTTTAGAAAAAATCATACCTTCATATTTGAAGATATCAATCACTTGTTCAAGGTGACTCATGTGTTATTTTTCATTATTATTAAAAACTAGTACATTGTCTATATAGACCACACAAAATTTTTTCAATGCTCTAAAGGCATTGTCCATTTTGTGTTGAAACACGCCTGGAGCATTTTTCAAGTCGAATGACATTACCAACCATTCATACATCCCTTGAGGTGCATTGAAGGCTGTAAAGGCTACAGAGTCTTCTTCCATCTTTACTTGCCAATAACCACTTTTTAGATCAAATTTAGAAAAGATAGAAGCTATTTAAGACTTACCATATCTATGACATCTCCTGTTGTAGGGATCTTATAACTATCATCCTTTGTTGCTTTTTTACTTAACGATAGTCTATAACCATTCATGTTTTTCCCCGCACCTACTCTGCATGGTTTATTACCATAAAGGCTGGACTAGAATTTGGGCTATTACTATCCCTAATCAAACCTTTTTCGAGAAATTCAGGAATCTACTTGTCAAATTCCTCTATCATCTCATTAGTATATGTTATATTTCTGGTTCTGATGATAGTGCTGAGATCTTTTAGCTCTAATTTAGCAGTTATCCCATTTAACACCCATAACTTTAGCGGATCTTCACTAAAATTATCAGGTAATTTTATAAGAAACTTATCCCTCTTAGTTCCTTTCAGCTGGGATTGTGTAATAGGTTTCTTTATCACACATTGTGATATAAAACACAATTCTTCGTACTAAGAGGTATCCTTTGACTCTTGATCAAATAAACAATCTAGCCAAGTTTCACCACGTTGGGCTTGCACTCTGAATGCTTGTTTACATGGCATAAATCCATACAACTCTGATATTTTAACTGGATAAAAACCAAAATTTAATTTATTTTTTAGATTTGTCAGAGATGTGATTTTTACACTTCCAATTGAGACGTAATTATCGTCATGCACAAAAGGTCTATTTTCTTTTTGCCCCTTTAGGAAAGCATTTCCTAAAATGATATATGTCTCTAGATCAGGGAATGCCAAGACCTTATCAATAGTAAAATTTTGTCCACTTATGATAGCAAGAACTTGTTTTGTAAATTGTGTCACCAAGTTCACTTCTCCACTTGCCATTCGTAGTATCATAGGTTGGTTCAATGTTTTCCACCATTCATCAGGGAGTGCATTGGATCTAGCACTAGTTATTGTTGCACCTGTGTCAACTAACGCATCCAAAGAGTAATCATAATAACCAGAAAATTTAAATGTTAAAGAGATGTATGTACTCAAACCTGATTCTTTTGTACTGAATATCTTTGATGATGCCATAGTATCAAGACATACCATTGTCGAAACTTCCTCAAAAGTAATTGACTGTTGCTGAAAAAAAATTTATATTTCTTTTACAACCTCATGGACTAGTGTTAGATGCTTAACCATCCTTGCATTTTCCCTAATTTCTTCATCTTCATATATAGGTAAGCTTATAGTCCTGTATCCTACAATGGTTCTACCATCAGAAGATGATTGTGTATCTTCCTCATGGACTGGTGTCTTAGGAACTTCTTTTCTAATTACTAATGAAGTGGAATTACTTTTAGGTAATTGAGGGACATGAAATGATCTCTTAGGAGGATTAGAAATCCTAAGATTTCTCATAGGCTCATCTAGGTTTAAGGAGATATTTCAACTCATTTATGTGATTTGAGAGGAACCTGTTGACCTTGATGTTTCTGCTAGTTCTTGGAGAACCTAACTTCTAGGCCAGGATAACTCTAGAGGATTAATTTCTTTTCTATGGAACTGTCTATAGTTATCTGAACCTTCATTGAATAACTCTGTAATTTTAAAGATATTCCTCACTCCAAGATTGGTTATATTGATTAGTCTAAAAATTATCCTAGTGTGATATGCTAAATATTTAGCCTGGGAATTCATTATTTTCATATTTATAGATTTAATCCTTAGTGATAAAGAATTACCCAAACACTTATCTTTTACTGACATTATATAGTTAGGATAAGTCTGGAGCCAAACTAGACCATGTGCAAGGTTAGTTTGGACCCCTTATATTAGATGGTCTTGGAATAAATTCCATCTTTTGTTTAACACAGCTACTATCACAAGACTATCGGCTGACAAATTAAACAGTGGTATAATTCCTACTTGGATAAGACCAATGTGGATATATTGGTATGCCCCCTTTGACTTAGTTACCAAATCCCTTATTTTTGGTAAATTGATCAAAGGTACGTCCAACGTTTCTAGTTTTATACTAGAAACCTGAGTCGTAGATTTTGATTGGGATATATCTACAATGGACCTAAAACTGAATTTAGATTTGTTGTAAATAGTATTGATGTCTACCTTTGGGAGTTTCCATTCTAGACAACTTTTAGACGGATCATTGTACTGGAAAGATTCTTCCTGCACCAGATAAGTATCTAAGGGGATCATTTCTTCATTTATTGGCCTTTCTTCCATATTCATCATGAATAGCTGGGTTGTCCAAAGATCATATTTATCTATATCAGTTTCATATTCAGAAACTACTTCATAAATAGAATCTATTTCAGAATCTATGTCAGAATATTCATCTTCTTATATTGGCTCATAGACAAGATTCTCATTTTCAAAGAAAATTCTTTTAAGATTTTCTTTTTACTTATTCTTTTGTGGACAAGAAACTGCTTTGTGATCTTTTGACCCACAAATCCAATAACAAGAGCAACTACTTAGAGGTTTTCCTTGTGGGCACTTAGTAGCTCTACCATATTTTTTCTTAAAGGCTTTTATTCTGTCTTTATCCCTAAGGTTGATTCTTCTTCTAATAAACCTAGAAGGTTTATTAAACCTTTTCTTGTGGCTTCTATCATTTTTCGATATTCTTCTTTTTTTATATTCTTTAAACTTTTTCTTTTTGGTATCACAAGAATAACATCCTTCTTCAGATCTTTTTCTTATTCCTTTCTCATTTGTTGTAGTGCACCCGTACCTACCAGGAACATATTCAATATAAGAGCAATAACTCTTATTCAAATAAAGAAGACGTTTCACATCTTGTCTTACTTGAAATTTAGTACATGTCTTTCTCAAGGCATATCTAACTGCCTGTATCTTACCTCCTAATCCATCCACCACTTTTTCTTTATTTAAGAGTAGTTGATAGGCATTTTTTTCTACCTCTGGCTATGGTTTTGGGAGCTTAGCAAAAAATAATGTTGACATGTAATTTTGTGCATTAAGATCAAGATTATAATAATACATTTGGAATTCACAGGTATAGTTGTCAAAATAACACAAGTCACATACATGTAGTTTCATCAATGCCATTAAAGATTGTTCTCTTTCTAATGACTCTATTGAAATTAAGAAACCACAAAATTCTCTTTTCAAGACATCTACGATGATAGCTAGAACCTCATATATAAGAACTACTTTTCTAATTTCATCTCTAATAGTGGTTTGAACTACTAGCTGATCCAAAATTTTTTTAGCATTGCCAACCATGGTGGCTTTGCAAACTTCGTAGGTGGCCTCTATTGAGTAGATACCTGTTCTAGTTGTAATCCTGATTATGATAATACACTCATCTATTCTCTCAGACGCATGCTTTTCACAATCTAAATTTAGAAAAGCTGCAGGGGTGCTAACTGGACTTAATGGATTATCCCTAGGTTCAAATTCTGATTTTGTCCTATGGGGATAATTAGGCTTATATTCTTCCCTCTTTGTAGTAAGAAGCTCATTAAGTGTTCTATTATCTAAATGTAAAGTAATTTCTTCTACCAGACCTAGAGATTTTCTAAGATTTTCAGCTGCTTTGCTACTATCTTGGTTAGCTGCTCTTATGTCAGGGTCATCAATATAAGGGACTATTTTGTCTTTCCTTAATTGCAAAATTTATTTTTCAGAAAGAGATTTTGAGGATCCGATAGATTTTTTTCAAAGCTCTTTCTTGCTCAATTTCATCGAGCCTTTCATTCACCAATTTTCCTACTTCTTTTGCTAAGGCATTTTTTTATTATGGTGAATTGCCTACGTTTCCTTTTGCATGCAACTGCTCACGGAAAAGGCTCACTTCATTATGAATATTTTGAAATGAAGTCAATCCTGAAGGATTTAAGCTAACACTTTCTTCTCTATCTTCCTTCCTCATATTTATCTAGAATTACTAGCACTAGGTGTATTTGCAATTCTCTCTTGTCTTTTTAAAAATATTACCTAACTGTTTAGACTTAGAGAATTTTCCCAAAGAGTAAGAAAAAAGTCAACCTTTTCCAAATTAAATAATTCTTTTTAAGATTATTACTCTAGCTAAAAGTTCTAGAAGTCATCAAAGGAGTATCTTGATCTATAATGGCTAATTGACTAAATACATGATATTGTCCTTCTAGATACACCACAATATTCATGGGCAATACTATTTTCTAAGGGAGTATTTTTATAAATAGAATCAATTCTAATTATCTCGTCCCTACATTTAATTCTTCCACAAACCCAAGAATATTCTCATTGTATCAAGGGGTGTTCTATTCTTTCTATAATTGAAAAATATTTTATTCCATTATACATTCTTCTAGGGACTAATGAATTCCCTCTAAAAATTTCATCCATAAACTAAAAAATTAATTTTTTTTTGGATCTAAATGAAAAAGATTTTTGAAAATCATGGACCAAAATATAATTAAGTTGAAGGACTATGAGTGAAACTAACCCCAATTAGTTGTTCAAACTTTTTTTAATTATGAAACTATCACACCCCAACTCCAGTGGTGCAACGGTCCTAGGGCAAGGGTAAGCTTAAGGCCACCATAAACCCGTAGAACACTCTTATTCTGAATCTCATTTATATTACACATTCATATCAAATATAGATATCATTCAACATTCATTTCTATGGTCCATATAAGCATAATTCATAAATTTATTTTTATCATTTCATAATTTCCTCTTGTTCCTTATTGATCAGAAGATGTATCCCACATCACTAAGGAACAAGGGTAACCCAAAATGTAATAATTTATACATCAAGATAGTGTCCTCTTTAATAACTAACTATGGGGCTCTATAGTATACTCCCAATATATACAATATCATAATACCATACAATGAATATACATAGATATATTTTTCAAAATGATTACAATGGAGGCTTCTTGGAGGAATAAATCAAGAAGCTTGATCTTTTCTACTAGCTCCCTCACGAACTACACTATCACCTGAAATCCACAAAAGAGGAGTGAGCCTTCAACTTAGTAAGATATGAACATGCAATATGAAAGAAATATATATACATTTATATCAATCCAAAGGAAAGGTCAATTCCAAGA
>CANXYC010198426.1:0-16104 GCA_948193065.1 Aleurites moluccanus | reverse complement strand
CAACTCTAGGCCTAAAAATTAGGTCATATAACATGCATATATATATATATCCCATGCATTCTCATATAATATTAACACATCATAAAGAAAGGAAAATAATTTCCCTAAAGGTCCCTATTAGGGTTTAGGCTAAGGTGTTACAATTTCGATAATTTCAAACTATATACTGAGAACTTTATTCATAAAAACATGTTATGCTTTTATAGGGTACTACATTCTACCCTCCTTCAAAAAATTCATCCTCGAATTTAAAATACTCATATACATAAATACCTATATCTATATACATCAATTATCGAACAGGAAGGGATACTTGTCCTTCTTGTCTTGCTTGCTTTCCCATGTGCACTCTTCCATCAATTGATTCCCTCATAGCACTTTAACCATTGGGATTTCTTTGTTTCTCAGTTGCTTGACTTTTCTCTCTATAATTTCTATAGGTAGCTCCTCAAATGCCAAGTCTTCATTAACCCCAATATCCTATACCTCCAATACATGCGATGGATCTAATACATATTTTCTCAACATAGAAATATGGAACACGGGATGAACATGGCTCAAATTTGGAGGAAGAACCAATCTATAAGCCACATTGCCAATCTTATCAAGTATCTCAAATGGGCCTACAAATCTTGGTGACAGCTTCCCTTTCTTCTCAAATCTCATAACACCTCTCATTGGTGAGATCTTAAGAAAGACATGGTCACCAACTGCAAAATGCACATCCTTCCGCCTTGGATCAGCGTAACTCTTCTATCTGCTGAAAGCGGTCTTCATCCAATCTCTAATAATAGGAACCTTTTCCATCGTTTCCTTTATCAATTCTAGTTCTTCAATATGTTTCTCTCTTAGTTCCATCCAACACACTGGGGATTTGCATTTCCTACCATACAGTGCTTCATATGGAGCCATTCCAATAGATGAATGGTAACTATTATTGTAGGAGAATTCTATCAGTGGAAGATACTAATCCCAGTTACCTTTAAAATCAAGAACACATAACCTCAACAAATCCTCTAAAGTCTGGACGGTCCTCTCTAACTGTCCATCGGTCTGTGGATGGAAAGTTGTACTGAACCTTAACTGGGTACCCATAGCTTCCTAGAACTTCTACCAAAATTGAGAGGTAAACTGCATACCCCAATCCAATATAATCATCATTGGCACTCCATGAAGTCGAACTATCTTGTCCACATACAACTGTGCATACTGAGCTGCAGAGTAAGTAGTCTTCACTTTAAGGAAATGAGCAGACTTTGTCAATCGATCTATAATAACCCATATAGAGTCATAACCCCGTGTAGTCCTCGGTAAACCGATAATAAAATCTATAGTAATTTGCTCCCATTTCCATTCAGGCAACTCAATCTCCTGAAGCAAGCCAAATGGCTTCAGATGCTCAAACTTAACCTGCTGACAGGTTAAGCATGTAAAGGCAAATCGAGCTACATCTCTCTTCATACCAGACCACCACTACACATCTCCCAGATCATGGTACATCTTGGTAATCCCAAGATGTGCACTATACGATGAATAATAAGCCTCTCTCATAATCTAATCTTGTAGCCCATTAATGTCGGATACACATATCCGTTTCCCACATTTCAGTACATTATTCTCTACAGTGAACTCTGTTGCTTTACCAATCAAAACATCACCCTTTAGCTTCAATAGATATGAATCCTTAACCTGTGCCACCTTAATGTCATTAATCAATAATGGCTTAACTCAAAACTGGGCTATCTAAGCTTGGTTTCAATCCAGGGTTCCTAAGTCCAACTCTACACCTATAACAGCTAACTCCTGCATCTCAAGGATCAAAGGTCTCTTGACAACAGAGATGCGAGCTAGACTGCCCATAGATTTTTGGCTCAGTACATCAGCTATTATATTAGCTTTTCCCGGTTGGTAAAGGATCTCACAATCATAATCCTTTAGCAACTCAACCCATCTGTGTTGTCAAAGGTTCAAATCCTTATGCTGAAGTATATACTGCAAACTCTTATGATCAGTATATATCTCGCATCTAGACCCATACAAATAATGCCTCCATATCTTCAATGCAAACTCTATAGCTACCATCTCTAAATCATGAGTCAGATAGTTCCCCTCATGCTTCTTTAACTGTCGAGAAGCATAAGAAATCACTCTCCGAAGCTGCATCAAAACACATCCCAATCCAATTTGAGAAGCATCACAATACACTGTATACTTCTCATCCTCTGATGGCAATGCTAACACTGGAGCACTCGTGAGGCAAGATTTCAAAGTCTGAAAACTACTCTCACACTCATCCGTCCACAGATATCTCTCCTGCTTCCAAGTCAGCTTAGTCAATGGAGCAGCAATCCTGGAGAAATCCTTCACAAACCTCCTGTAGTATCCTGCCAAACCAAGGAAACTACGGATCTCTAAAACACTAGAATGCTGAGGCCAATTTGCAACTACTTCAACCTTCTAAAGATCTACTATAATACCCTCCTCACTAATCATATAACTAAGGAAACACACTTAAGTTAGCCAGAACTGGCATTTAGACAACTTAGTATACAACTAATGCTCTCTAAGTGTCTGAAACACTATCCTCAAATGCTCTATATGCTCCTCCTCACTCCTGGAATAGATAAGGATGTCATCAATGAACACTATGACAAACTTATCCAAGAAGGGCCTAAACATCCTATTCATCAAGTCAAAAAATGCAGCAGGTGCATTAGTCAAGCCGGATGGCAACACTAGAAACTCATAATGTCTATACTAGGTCCTGAAAGCAATCTTAGGTACATCGCCCTTCTTGATTCTCAATTGGTGATACCCAGATCTCAAGTCAATCTTAGAGAAATGATTGGCACCTTGCAACTGATCAAACATATCATCAATCCATGGCAACATATATTTATTCTTCACTGGCATCTAGTTCAGCTGTCTATAATCAATGTACATTCTCAATGAGCCATCCTTCTTTTTCACGAACACTACTGGAGCACCCCACGGAGAACTGCTCGGTCTAATAAATC
The DNA here is from genome assembly GCA_948193065.1 of Aleurites moluccanus. Taxonomy (NCBI): domain Eukaryota; kingdom Viridiplantae; phylum Streptophyta; class Magnoliopsida; order Malpighiales; family Euphorbiaceae; genus Aleurites; species Aleurites moluccanus. Next base: position 13,087 of record CANXYC010198426.1, on the reverse strand, counting down.
CTCTATCCAATAACTCCTGCTATTGCACCTTTAATTCTTTCAACTCTGCTAGTGCTATTCTGTACGGAGGAATGGATATCGGATTGATGTCTGAATACACCTCAATCTCAAACTCTATCTCCCTATCTTGGGGGGTAAACCTGGTAACTCATCAAGGAAAACATCAGAGAGTGCCCAAACCACTGATATCTAATCGATATCTATAGAAATCTTTTGCACATCAATCACATGAGCCAAGTAGGTTGAACAACCTTTCCTTATCATCCTTCTATCCTATATAGCACAAACAAAACTAATATTGAATTCCCGTTGATCACCTAGGAATTCAAATTTAGGTTGTCCCTCAGGCTGGAATCTAACCCTCTTTATATAACAATCAATAACTACACGATGTGTAGTTAGCCAATCCATACCAAGGATCACATCTAGCTCTAACACAGGAAGTTCAATCAAATCAGCATGCAGAATGTTATCATCAATCTCTATCACACAAGCAGGATAATAATAATCAACATCTACACTCTCCCCCATAGGTGTAGCTATGACTAGAGGCACACTCAACAACTGTCTCTCATTATTTAACTTAGGTGCAAACTGTGGTGAAACAAATGAGTGTGTAGCACCAGAGTCAAATAAAGCATCAGTAATCTCATTCTGTATCAAAATAGTACCTATAACTACATTGCTAGATCCCTGTGCCTCTTGAGTGTTCACAGCAAACACTTGCCTCTGGCCTCTGCTTGCTGGGGCCTAACCATTACTAGATACCTGTCCTATGCCTCTGCCCCCTACCAAGAGCCTCTTTGGCAACAATCTGACTCATCTGTACTATAGGCTGAGAAACCGTAGTAGATGGCTGTTGATCACCCCACAAGGGACATCTGCTAATATAATGACCATATTGCCTATATTTCAGGCAAACACTCAACCATCTACGGCATTCCTCTTTATGCCTTCTGCCACAAAAACTACAAGTAGGCATAGTGGGCATCTACATAACAGGTCTAGATGAACCTAATAATAGGAAGGTGCAAACTGCACTGATAGTCCCTTACTCTGTGTCCTCTTCCTTTGACTGCCAGAGGGAGGTCTTTGATTAAACCTAGGCACTGGCTCAATCTGTCTAGGGTGGGAGTTGCTCTCCCCCTGCCTACTTTGTGATCTAGGTCCCCCTTTTCTCTTCTGATCCCTTTTCTCTCTCTCTGACCTATATTTCTCTTCCATCTGATTGCCTTTATCGATGATGATAGTTAGAGATGTAAACTTTATAGCCATAAGGACATTATGTAGTGAAGCATGCAAACCCCTCCTGAACCTGGCAATCAAATTTGCCTCAGTAGGAGCAATTTGAGTAGCATATCTACTCAACCTGATAAACTCCTCAACATAGTCCTCAACTAATCTACCACCCTGCTCTAGCTGCTCAAGCTGTATCAGGTTCTTGATCTTAACCCCTTCTATTAGGAACTCATCAATCAGTCCCTGTCTAAACTCAGCCCAAATAGGAGGATGATAGCCATATAATCTGGGCTCCATCCTACGAGAAAACCATGTCCAGGCTTTCCCCTTCAGTAACAAACCCACGAGCTCAACTTCTCGGATATCAGAACAAGGTAGTCTCTTAACTACCTTCTCAACCTCCTCAAGAAAATCTACTGACTCATCGCCTCTATCTCCTCTGAACTCTGGCAGGTTTAGCTTCAAAAAGCTAAACATAGAAACTCCGCCCTCATCAATAACTCGGTGGGATCCCTGCACAATAGGCTTTCCAAGAACCATAGTTAGCTATACAGGTGCTGGAGCAATTGGTACTGCAGTAGGTGCAACAGGGGGTGGCACTGCTGCAGGCACCAGAGGTGGTGATACATTATGTCGTTCCAGCCTCAAATCTGCCAGTTCCCTACATAAATCCATCATTCCCCTCGTCATCTCATATCTCCAGGGGTCATCACTCCTCTCTGTATCCCTTGTAGTCCATCGAGATCTAGACGGTCCTTTATAAACATAAACTTCCCAGACCAGGGACTTATTAGAAGCTACCTCTGCCTCTCTGGTATCTCTGTCTCTACTATCAGATATCTCTCTAAAACTGTCTGAAAAATAGAACACGTACTAAGTATATTACAGAAATGCAGAATACTTATACCCATTTGACGAATGCAATAAAAGACAATACAGGAATTCCTATGCTCCATGGTATACTTAACTCTACCCATATTGTACTTAGTTACTTGTCACGACCCAACCTAGGAGTTGCGACAGTCCTAGAGTATGGGTGTTGCCAAAGCTACCAGTACCACGAAGAACCCAAATAACTGTACTATATGGCATGCAATTCATATAATCGGCTTAAATAGCTTAATGATGCTGCAGAAATTTTGACAGCATCTCCTCTATAATATGACTATGCCCAGCTGAAAAACATATAATAAACACTTCATATATATATATCATCATCAATTCTCAACTCAATAATCCCTCTGGATCTCTAATATCAACTCAATATAAGTATCTGTATATCAAATAATTTCCATTCATAGCATAACATATATATAACCATAGTATAATTTATATGCAAGACTATAAAGATGCAAACACACATATATATACGTGCCACTCTTTAATTTACAGTACCATAGAACCTCTATACTGTACAAATATTTACATATACTTTTAGAGCATGATTATTACATGTTCAGGTAGTACAATTCCAAGGTAGGAGTAGAAGATGCCAATGGAATACGTGCCTCACTGCAGACTTGAAAATTTTAAACCACTAAGGGGGTGAGTATAAAAATACTCAGTAAATCCATATGTATAAAAATACAATAGTTCATATTACCATGGTTGCCCATATATGTCCTGTAGAATCAACATGAATTAACAAGTGAAGAATATAACAAGTGTCGGTATCAATTTTCATATAAATATCCATATCAGTATTCATGGAAGTATCCAGTGTACGAGTCAACGCACATATGATATAACAGGATTGGGTCAAATGAAAAGTGCATCAGCACTATTTGTAATTTAATACTCCAGCACTATCATAAAGTGCACAACCCATATTACATAAGGGGGATCATCCCTTATGACTAAGGAATATAACTCCCCTCCCTAGTAAGGGTCAAATAAATACAAGTGTGCACACAGTTGATGGAATTACCCGCTACACCATCAAGGCAGCCCTGTTATAGTACCATATGGGTGTGTCTCCATATAACAATATAAATAGCATAAATAGAACTCATATAGCTATAAAATGATCATATATATATTTATAATGAATAATAGAATAAGTTTGGGTAATGTCAATAAAATGCCCGGTGGGGCCCAATTCCACTGCCGCAACTGGCACTCGCAGTTACGGGTCGGTTTTGAAAATTTTGAGTAGTTTCTGGTTAAGTATGTTGCCAAAGGATTTATGTGGACCATGAGGTACCGTTTTAAAGCTTAGGTCAAGACAAGATGATTGGGCCAAGTAGTGGCCCAATTGGCTTTCTAGATTTCATTTTATAGGCAGACAAAGTTTAGGCACTTTAGGTACTGTACGATAACAAATGTTGGTTTATCAGTCCAAATGACTTTATATATGATATATGATGCAAATCATGCATGATTATACGTAAGGACTTACCTTTTACACAATTTGATCCTTTTTTCTCCCAATCCACTGTTCAAGCCCCTATTCAGCCCGCCGTTCAATACTCCGAGCTGAAGTACTTGATGATTCATCTATTTTCACATATAACACTCCAATAAGACTTTAAAATATCACCAAGCATATCATTCACATAACAGACATCAAGCATACATTGTATGTACTATAAACCTCACATTGCACAATTTACACTATTTCCATTCCTTTATACCATAACCACATTCTATTACCATATTTCACTCACATTTCACATGTTCATCAATATTTTACCAAGTTAAGAACTCATATACACTTAGTTCGTCATTTTATATCAAACATTCACCATATTCAAGTTTAGCTTCCAAGTACTTAAATCAATCATCTTTTACATATCTAAGCTTATACATTTCCATCATTTCCATCACTTAACCATATTCAAACACTTCCTTCCTAATAACATTAGCCTAACACATTAAACTAAAAAACTCAATATGGTTCCACCAATATGAAATTCATTCCATTCATCCATTTTTCAATGCCATTAAATTATACAACATTAATATACATCAATTACATAACATTCAATCATTTAAACCTATTAAACATCAAACACAAATCATCCTTCACACATCAATAATTCGGCCAAAATAGTGTTTCATCCAAATCAATTTCTTTCCATCAATTGATCACCAATTCATAATATACATATCAAATATACACCATTCCATCATTCAAACCTATAAAACACCAAAGCATCAATCCATTTCTTGGCCACACATGGTTCGGCCAACTTGAATTTCTATTCAAATGGATTTGTTTCAATCATTTAACCACTAATTCATGTTAATCACATCAAATACACATCATTTGAACAAAAAGATCCATCAAAAACACACTTTGATTCATATTTCTTCCTATTAGGGTTTGGTTTCTAACTTTTGATTTTCCTTCCTTCCAAAACATGCTTTTGTTACTAATTAACATCAAATAACATCTTAAGAACATAATTGAACCAAAAGAATTGAAAAATCACTTACTTTCCAACTAGTTCTTCAAAATCTTCAAAGGATTGATTTGTCACTTTTCCTTGTTTTTCCTTTGAATCTGTGGATATATTTGTGTTTAGAATGATGGAATTAACATGTTTCCATCAAAAAATGAAAGAAAACAATAAGATTTGGTATAAATCAAGGTTGGCCGAAAGTTTCAATGGAGGAAAGAGAAAGTTGGTTGAAATTTTAGCTTAAGAAAGATGATGAATGATGAAGAGGTGGGAAAAATCTATGTAAAAATCAAATGGTGTGATCCAATGCTTTGAGTTTATGGTACATATGGTGAAACCTAGCTATCCAACCATCCATTCCTTCATCCTTTCATCCAATGGTTAGATTTAAATAGGCCTAAAGTGTTACCATAGGCTTGCATACACCATATAATTCTATAATGCAAAGAAAAAGACTAAACTACCCTTAGTTCAATTGAAATCCCAAATCGAGCAGCTTTGCCCGGGATTATTTTCTACCGAGTTTAATTCTCCAACAATTATTCATTTAAACATAATATCATCATTTTCATGTCCTAATATTCCTTTCTACCTTCAAATATGCTATTTATTGCATAAATATTCGAGGGGTGTGAAATGACCATTTTGCCCCCAGTTCATCAAAAACTCAAATTTACCCGATTTTGTCCTAATAGCCTTTAAACCTCTTCTATTCACTCAAACACATCATATAATATGCATATCTATCAATTTCATGCATAAGCATGCAATATCACACAACAATCAATTCAAGAAAAATTTCCCTTAGTTGGCCCTTTAATGGTTCAGGTTAGGTTTAAGCTAAGGTGTTACATTACTATTCATCTGTAACCCATGCTCTGTTATCTATAAACACAGAGCTCTGATACCACCTCTGTCTCGACCCGATTCGGCGGGCTGCAATAATCCTAGGGTGCTGGAGATGCCGAGGCAACCAGCACCCGTAGAACCCTTCTATCACATCAATGCAATCTCATACTATATTGTAGCTGAAATATCTATACTCATCATCAATCACATAATAGTATATAACCATTCACTACACATATGCACTATTCATTTTGTCACTCTGTCATTCATTTTATAACTTTTTGTAAATACCATAATCATATCATTAATAATCTCCAATATTCCCATATATACATGTTCATATACTAACTATACCGTACAAAACCCATGGAGCATCTAGGATATGAACGTACAAAATATTTAGTGTTTAAATTAATTACACTGCTATAAATCTGTAGAATCCTCAGAGAGTTAAAAAGTTGGGATATATACCTCTTACTCTACACCTGAGAGGGTAAACAATGAGAGGGTGAGTATATATGATACTTAATGCATCGACCAATCAAAATGAGTAATGGAATATCAATAAGCAATAGGCAGATGAAGTAAGTGAATCAATCTGCTCAGAATATCTGTAATACATAATCAATTATAGAATATAACTGTAAGTAAACAATCACATCAATGAAATGCATATCACATAGATAAGATGGAAATGATAGATATAGAGTCATGAAATGCATAGAGATGTGTGAAGCACAAATTACTCATATAAATAAACATAAGACTGTATGGGTCTTATGACTAAGATATCCCTTCCTAATACAGGGTAACATAACAATACATTATGCATAATGCCGACAGTATGAATTTACTACCCTGTCGGGGTGGCAGCTCTGTCAAATCACCTCGGAATCAAATAGAAACAATAACACATCAATAGGTACCATTTTACAATAATGGCATCACCAATATCAATAACTCATCATAAATCAATTCAATGAGGAATAGAGTCAATAAGACATCAATAACAATCGATTATACGATGACAAAAGATCTAGCAACCAACAATGGAATCAAACATAAATTGGTCATTTACGGCTAAAAAGTTGACGCAATTAGCATGCCATTATCGGTGGCGACGATGGCATTCAAATGGTTGCCCTATGGATTTTGAGCTAAGTTTTGGTGCAACATTGGCGTTGCCCCAAATATCAATAATAATACACATTGAAAGCAATTCTATAAGCAATATATCTACATCAATAGACATCATCAAATGGTTCAAATTGGCATACAAAAGCCGTAGGAAAACAAGAACAAAATTTAGGCAAATTTACCCTAAAGTGGTTCGACCACTTTAGGGTTTTCACTCAAGGATTCCAATTTGCATTCTAACAATTTAGGCATGACAAATGATGCATAAAAGACTCACCTAGCACTCCAATTCACCAAGCAAAATTGCTTTGCCATCAAATTCCTCAAATTCTTCCAAGTAGACAAATTTTGCAATTTTCCTCAAATGAATTTTCTACAATAATATAACAATCAATTAATCACCAATAAACATCCAGTTGACTTATTCTATACTTAATTTACACATCTTAACTCATGTGCACAAAATCTATCCATACAACTTAGGTTTAGGGTTTTAAAATTGGGCAAAAATGCTTAATGCATCAATTGATGCAATTAAACCAATTACCCAACCTAACTAACATCAAATAACCCTAATTATACCATAAAATCAAACAAAACAACATTATACCTCACAAGCTTAAAATGGCCGAAATCTTGAGGTGTGTTGTTCTAAAAAATTTCTTGATTTCTATGGATGGAATTTGATGGAGGATGGATTATTTGGTGTTTAAATCAAGTTTCCAACAATTTTTCTTAACAAAATGAAAAAAAAAATCAATTGCAGAGGAAGAAGGAAACCCACGGATGAAGAACAAGCAAATAGGCAACAAAATTTCTGAGGCAAGCTTATATCCTAAGTCACAAATAGTAAATTTCCTTTTGGTCCTTCAACTTTCCTTAAATTGTGCTTTTGCCACATTTTCCTTCGGTAATTTATTCTGAAAATTTTGTCGGGATTTGGATTTCAAAGTGAATATTCAAACATCTTATTTTTATTAATACATTTTATTTTTATTAATACTTTATAATAAAAATAGTTTCAAAGCTGTTCTGAAACTCATACTGTCGAAATTCCATTATACCCCTAAAGTTCCCTTTATTTATGGTTTTGCCATTGTTTACTTTATCAGTGTTCTTAGTCATTTTTCACCTCTTTATTTTTACTGTATTTACATATTAATACACATAATCATTTACCCCTTAGACAAAATCAAAAATTTATCTGTTGACTGGACTGTTATTTTTGAGGCAGCGATATCGGCATCGACATTTTTCGAAAATGTCTCTCGTTTTTGCTCTAACTGAGTTGTCAAAATTATCATAAGTCATTTTGATAATTTCAAACCATATACTGAGAACTTTATTTATAAAAACATGTTATGCTTTTATAGGGTATTACACTTCCCAAATTACATAACTCCTTTCATTAGTGATATCTTCATAAATACATGATCACCTATGGCAAATTGTACATCCTTCTATTTCGAGTTTGCATAGCTTTTATGTCAGCTAAAAGCAATCTTCATTCGTTCTTTAATAATTAGGACTTTATCCATTGTCTCTCTAATCAAATCAGGTCCCTCCAAATGCTTCTCTCCCTGTTCTACCCTGTATACAGGTGATCTACATTTTTCGCCATAAAGTGCTTCATACGGTGCCATCCCAATGGAAGAATGATAGTTGTTATTATAAGCAAACTATATCAATGGCAAGTATCTGTCCTAGTTACCACTAAAATCAAGTGTGCACAATTGTAGCATATCCTCCAATGTCTGAATAGTACATTATGTTTGTCCGTCTATCTATGGATGAAATATTGTACTAAAGTGTAATTGGGTTCCTATTGCCTTCTGAAATTTTTGCAAGAATCTGGATTAAATTTTGTTCCCTAATCTAATATAATAGCTAAAGGTACACCATGCAATCATACAATTTTATCAACATATAGCTGAATATATTGAGCAACAGTATATGTAGTCTTCACTTCCATAAAATGAGCAAATTTAGTCAATCGATCTATTATCACCCAAATAGAATCATACCCCCAAAATATTTTTGGTAAGCCTACTATAAAAGCCATAGTTACTTGCTCCCATTTTCACTCTGGTAACTTTATCTCCTGTAATAATCCAGATGGTTTCTAGTGTTCAAATTTTACCTGTTGACATGCTAAACAGGTTGACACCAATATCTCTTCATATTTGGCCACTAATAATGCTCTTTGATATTTGTGTTACATCTTGGTCAATCCAAGATGAACATTATATGGAGCATAATGCATTTCCTTCATAATTATCTCTTTTAAGCCATCTATATTTGATAAACGTAGTCGTTTCTATATTTTAATACACCATTGTCAATTATAAATTCAGAAATTTTCTATGCCTAAACATCTTCTTTAGCTTTACTATCAATGGATCTCTATCATGTAAAGCCTTAATTTCATCAATCAACAACGGCTTCACATGGAATTGGGCTATAAAAGCCTGGTTTTGATCATGGGTCTTCAATTCCAATTGAACTCCCATATCAAATAACTACTTCAGTTATAATCAGTGGTCTTCTCGAAGTTGCAATATGTGATAGGCTTCCCATGGATTTTCTGTTTAAGACATTAGCTACCACATTAGCTTTCCTAAAATGATACATTATCTGACAGTAATAGTCTTTCAACAATTCAACCCATCTCCTCTACCTTAAATTCAGGTCTTTATGTTAGAGAATATATTGTAGGCTTTTATAATCAGTATATATTTCACATTTCTCCCTATATAAGTAATGCCTTCATATCTTTAGTGCAAACACAATTGTTGTCATTTCCAAATCATAAATTGGATAATTCTGCTCATGCTTCTTTAGCTTCCATGAAGCATAAGCAATTACTCATCCATTCTACATAAGAACATAACCCAATCCAACTTTAGATGCTTCACAATAGACTGAAAATCCTCATGTGCCTGATGGTAAAGCCAACGCCAGTGCAATGGTAAGACAAGTCTTCAGTGTTTGGAAATTCTTTTCACAATCATCTGTCCAATGAAATATCTCCTGTTTTCTGGTTAGCTTAGTTAATGGAGCAGCTATCTTGGATAAATCTTTAATAAATCTCCTATAATAACCAGTTATTCCAAGGAAGCATTGTATCTCTATTACATTTATGGGACGTGGCCAATTTGCTATTACCTTTACTTTCTTTAGGTCCACCTTTATGCCATCTTTACTAACTACATGTCCAATGATGCATATCTCAATAAGCCAAAACTCACATTTAGATGATTTGGCATATAATTTATGCTCTCTCAGTGTCTGTAAGATAATTCTCAAGTGTTGCTCATGCTCCTCTCTACTTTTAGAATAAACAAGTATGTCATCAATAAACACAATGATAAACTTGTCTAAGTATGGCTAGAATACCTTGTTCATCATATTTATAAATGTTATTGGGGCATTAGTTAACCAAAATGGTAGCACCAAAAACTCATTAAGACCATATCGGGTTCTAAAAGTAGTCTTTAGTACATCTTTCTTCCAATTATGCAATTGATGATAACACGATCTAAGGTCAATTTTAGAAAAATGGATAGCTCTCTACAATTGATCAAATAAGTCCTTAATTTGTGGCAACGAATATTTATTCTTGATGGTTACTTTATTCAGCTATCGGTAGTCAATATAGGTTTGTGGTGTTCTATCCTTCTTATTTATAAATAATAAAGGGACGCCATACAGACAACTATTGGGTCCTATAAACCCTTTATCAAGTCACTCCAACAATTGCACCTTCAATTCTTTTAATTCCGATGGTGGAATCAAAATAGGATCAGTGCCAGGATAGACATCTATCTCAAATTCAATCTCCTTCTCTGGTAGTAACCCAGGGAGATCTTCAGGAAAAATATCTAGAAACTCATTAACTATAGGTATCTGATCCAATCCTTTATAAGCTAACTGAGTATCTACCACATTAGCCAAGTATGATATCCTTTAGAAACTGACTAAGTATCCACCATACTAGCTAAGTATGTCGGACGTCCCTTCCGAAGTAGCCTTCTTGCTTCAATGGCGAATATCATTTTGGTTCTGGTATCACATTTATCCCCTGATACATAAATGTTTCATGCCCTTCTAGGTGGTACATTATCCTCTTATCATGGCAATCTATCATTACATGATGAGCAGTCAGCCAATCCATCCCCAATATAACATCAACCTCCAATATAGGTAATTGTACCAAATCCACTTTCAGCTTTCTACCCTCTATCTCTACCTCACACATCATATGAATATATTTTACCTTAATGCTCTCACCTAGGGAGTAGTTATTTCTAGTGGAATCTACATTAGTTGTTTCTCCTTACCCAATTTAGATGCAAAGTATGGCGATACAAAAGAATGTGTAACCCCATAATCAAATAATACTTGTGCAGTTTTATGTTGGATAGTAACCATACCTATAACAGTAGTGTTTGACTTCTAGGCCTCCTGAGGGTTCACTGTAAATACTCTACACTAGCCCCATCCAGCAGGTGCCTGTATGGTACTTTAACTCTCCATCTGTCCTCTACCTCTCCCTATTGTTCCTCTAGTCTCTAGTCTACTCATCTAGACAGTTGGCTGAGATGTTACTATAGTAGTTTGTTGCACTCTAGTGTTAGGACAATTTCTGGCACAATGTCCCTACTGTCCGTATCTCAAACATGCTCCAGTCTCTAATTTGCATTAGCCCCCATACCTTTTACCACATTTGCTGCATGTAGGAATACTAAGCATATGTTGTACTAGTCTAGAGGATTCCTTGGAATAGCCTGATGTTGTTGATTTTGTAACCATTCTAGGTGGATCTCTCCTCTAACTACTAATTGGTGGACTTTAACTGATTTTAGCCACTAACTTTGTTGCTTTAGTCTGAGGACTCCCTTCACCCTTTCTCTGCTGATTACCAGCTCTTCCTTTCCTTCTCTGTTCTCTCTCAACTCTTTCCTCTTTATATTTTTTTCCTATTTGTGTTGCTTTATCAATGAGATTTGTCAAAGATGCGAATTTTGTAGCCAATAATAAATTATGCATTGATGCATGCAATCCCCTCCTAAACCGATTAATAAGGTCTACCTCTGTAGGTGCTATGTTTCTGCATATTTGCTCAATTTCATAAACTTCTTGGCATATTCTGACACACTAAGGTTCCTATGTCGAAGTTGCTCAAACTGTACTATTTTACTCTCCTTAGTCCCCTCTGTAAGGAATTCATCTAGTAGAACCTACTTAAATTGCTCCCAGATAAGTGGTGCAACACTGTATATCTACTCCACTATGTGGTGAGTAAACCAATCCCATGCATTTTGTAATACCCTATAAATGCATAACATGTTTTCATGAATAAAGTTCTCAGTATATAGATTAAAATTATCAAAATGGCTAAAGATAATTTTATAAACTCAGTTAGAGCGAAAACGAGAAATTTTTTTGGAAATCATCGGTACCGATATCGCTGCCGTAAAATAGCAGTACGGTCATGTCACAGCCCAACTTGGGATCCATGACGGTACTAGGGTACGGGTGATGCTTATGCTACCAGTACTGCGAAGAACCCATGAAATTATACTATATGGCATGCATAACACTATTAAGCTTAAAATAGCTTAAACAATCAAAGAAAAATTGGGCAGCATCTCCTTTGTATAAGGAGCATGCCCTGCTGCTAAAAACACAATAATAACACTTCAATACAATTCTCCAACCATCTCAAGCAACCAGGATCCCTCTGGATCTCCACAATATCTCAAACTCAACAATCTATCAAATACTCAATAAATCACAAGCTCATATATCCCAATATATATAAATCTCCAAAATGCAACTCATATAAGCAAAATGCAACAAACATAAAATTACATGCCAACTTAATTACAGTACCATGGAACTTTTACTATATACATTATTTACAAATACTTTGGTTTTGGAGTTTACATAATATAAACTAAGCTTCCACGGTGAAGATGAGGTGCCAATGGAATATGGTCCTCTCTGCTAACCTGAAATGTTAACCACTAAAGGGGGTGAGTATAAAAATATACTCAGTGAATCCAGAATGCATAAAAATACAATAATAACAAGATATGAAGAAATGCCCATATATGGCCTGTAGATTTAATTGACTGAGCAATAGAATGAATATCCGACATTTATATCAATAATATAAGGATAGAAAGGATAAAAGATAAGCCAAACCACATATGATATCACAGGATTAAACTGCATTTCATTTCATAAACTTTATTCATATTAAGCACTTTATTACAGTGCAAAGCATAATATACGCAAAGGGGATTAGCCTTTACGACTAAGGAATATTCACACGCCCTCCCTAGCATGGACCAAATTATGTTTTACTAGAGAATATTACACGCCCTCTCCAGCACGGGCTAATTTAATTATACCAGTGTGCACACAGTCGATGGAATTAAACACTACCCATC
>CANXYC010198261.1:0-17005 GCA_948193065.1 Aleurites moluccanus | reverse complement strand
TATCATTTCATAAATTTTCTCTTGTTCCTTACAGATCAAAAGATATATCCCACATCACTAAGCAACAAAAGTAACCTAATAAATCATACATCAAAATATTATCATTCCCAATGACTAACTACGGAGCTCTAGAGTATACTCTCAATACATATAGTGTCATAATACCATTCAATGAATATACATAACCATATTTCAAAATAATTACAATAAAGGCTTCTTGGAAGAATGAGTCAAGAAGCTGGATCTTCTCTACTAGCTCCCTCACGAGCTACACTATCACCTGAAATCCACAGAAGAGGAGTGAGCCTTCAACTCAGTAAGATATGAACATGCAATAAGAAAGAAACATATATATATATATATATATATATATATCCAAAGGAAATATCAATTTTAAGAACATGGGTAGGAATCATCATATGGTTAGGCTTACAAGAGACAGAAGTGCTCACAACCGAATAGCACTATCAAATATCATGGTAGAACTGCAGAGTGCATTAATAGCCATGCTACCTATCACAACAGAGCGCATCAGTAGTAATTGCTACCTTATCGCAAACGCATGCTTGGCCAGGCATACGCCTAAAGCTCGTGGTCCCCTCTAGGTGGAACACTGGTACGGCAACCCTACCAGCTAGGTTCCTAAAGTGCACAATGGACCAATGAATTTACTCTCATTGGGAAGAGCATTCTATCCATAGGGTCATGTAGTTTCTATCTCACAAGAAATATATTGGTCGCAAGACCATCAACATATATCACATTTTTGATCAATTATTACCAAGTAAGAAGCAAGTGGAAATCATGTGAACTTAATCCAAGAAAATTAACCAAGTCACTTACAATATATATATATATACACACATATACATGGTAATTGCATGAACAAGTGAGAAATATCGGTTTGTAGGATATCATAAATTTCAATTAATAGCTCAATGATATAATATCGAATATGCAAGAATCAGATGGTTTAGTATTATGAATATTCTATTATATCATCTCAAAGAATTATTAAACAATGCAATGTTGATACTTACCTCAACACAGTTTCTCCTTAAGTTTCCTTTAACAATTTGCTCAACTCCAAACTCCTCAATTTCCTTGATTTTCTCTTTCTAAAAAATTTCCCCAAAAATACAAAATTAGGGTTTTCCTAAATCAATATTATTCAACATGATTTCTTAATAATTAACCATCTTAGAGTTTCTATTCTTAATTCCCATCATCAATTTAATTCATCTCTTAAAGAAAAAAAATATGTATTTAATTCGAATTTACTATTCATATTACTGTTCATGACAGTTCATAAATTCTGATTCCTCCAACATTAATTATAATGTATAACCTTAAAATGCTTGCAATAAATTTCTATACACCCATAATTAATTATTCTAACTGCCAGAATTAATTAAACTAAAAGAATATGAAATTTGAAGAAATTTATCTTATTTCTCCAAAAATTAACTTCCTGAAATATTCTGCTTGAATCTGACAATTTCTGCCTTGAAATATTCTAATCTAGATATCTAATGCATTAATTATGAATATTAATGCCTTAAACAAGAAATGGAACAAATCTGAAAAAGACAAAAGAAGAAAAAAGAAAGAAGAAAGAAAATCGCACAGAAAATCGCTACTGGGCACTGGGTTAAATAGGCCACTGCCCAAAATCCCGCTTGTCAGCTCGCCAAACTGATCCGACAATGCCACTTTGCAAAAGCCACTTTGCTAATCCAGCTCGCATATGTCACCTCGTATATGCTGCCTCGCCAAACTCTCCTCACGAACTCTTCCTTGCATATGTCGCCTCCCATATGTCGCCTTGGCAATGCCTCTTCGCCTTTTCGCCTCTTCGCCTCTTTGCCTCTTCGCTTCTTCGCCAACTCGCTTCGCCTATCTCCTTTTTCACCAAACTCTGCTTGCGAACTGCCACTTCGCACATTCCCTCTTAGTATAATGCCTCTTCGCATAATGCCTCTTTGCCAAATCCTTCTTCGCGAACTTCCTCTTCGCAAATTTCCTCTTCTCATATGCCACCTCACATATGTCTCTTCGCCAATTGCCATTTCGGCAATCTCTCTTCGCCACTTCGCTAGCTCGCATTGCCGACTCACAAATGCCACCTCGCATATTGTCGGCTCGCCATAACCAGTCTCTGCCTAACTGAGACTCTTCCTTAATAACTTATACTTAATCAGCTCGCAATTGAGCTATAAACATTCAAACTTCCTGATTCTTTTTGTCACTTAAAATAGACATGCAGGAGCTCAACATATCCAAAATTCAAATCAGAAGAGCAACTACACTGATCATGGTGACTTTCTAAATTTGCCCAGACTTACTACCCCAAAATCCATCCGAAAAAACCTGAGAAATCCCACTCTCCTCTGAGTTATACTTATCCAAATTTCCTGAAATTTTACAGCCAACATCAAACACATAAATGAACATTTTTTATATTCACACCTTTAGCTCAAATTGCCTCAGTCATTCCCAGAAATTTCAAACAGATACAGACTTTCTACAGAAACACTAAATCAGACCAGTCCTACTCAAGGGGACATAACTCCTCACACACACAGAATTCAACCAAGCCATTTTACAAAATTGAAGATGAAACATAAATCCACAACTTCTATGTTTTATACTTTATCAAATTATTCCTTTAAATCATACAATCAGTCTCACCAAAATCCTGCAACTAGAATTTTCTGCATTTCTCAAATAATCATACTTTCAATTAATTAAATTCTTCAAACATACAGAAAATTAAAATTGAAAAAAATTTGCAAATATTTCATTTAAGAATAAAATCCTTTGCTATAATTTTTGAAATTTGGTCTAATATAAACTTACACTAATTAAATTTCCTTTGCGATATTTTTGAAAAACTGAAACTCCAATCTGGTAAGACCCTTTGACCACCTCTACCTCGAAAAATACAAAGAAAGGTATAAACTCCTTAACTCAATTCTCCTCAATTTTAGGCATCTTAAATTGCTTGTCCATTTATTTGATAGAACATTAAATTGCAAAAACATGATAAATCAGACCTAATATACTTAAAATTAGACTTTTCATCAGACTTAAAGTAAGTTAAAATTGGAATTTTAATCACAACTAAAGTCAAAATCTTTTTTCAAATCAGACCTAACCCTCCTTCGCAAGAAGGGCGAACTGCGCAAATTTTAATTTCTATTCAAAGGGATACGTGGGCATGCTTTAAATTAAGTATCAAATCCAAAAAATCCAAAAAACACATTTTCTCCCTTTCTCCCTTTTATTTTGCTTTTATGTTGTTTAATTATGTAATTTTGCAGAATGTGTGATTAACATAGAACTGATAAGGGTTAAAGTTAATATCTCTATGTAATTTAAATTATTACTTTAAATTATTTATTGCTTTGAATGAATGATTTATTACTTTTCTGATTTATTTATTGCTTTGCATCCAATAAAATGCTATCCAATTAGTTGTTCACATAAAAGAATGATATTTTCAAGTCATAATTAAATTAAAGCTAAATTGAAGTTTCTTAACAGAAAAACTAGTCCCAAAATCTAGCTTTGGTTCGAAGGTCTAATGCACTTTTTTTATAGGATTTTAATTAGAGTCAAATTGAGTTTTTTGACTTATATTTTATCGTAAAAAATAAATTAAGGTGGCGACTTCCCGAAAGTTTCAAAATAAAAATACAAAATAAACAAGCATCTTCCAAAAAATAAAGCGAGAGCTGCTTTCGCATGGGACTTAGCTCTGAATGAGTGTTGCGATTCCGAAAGGACCGAATTGATGTTTGGGCGAGGCCTCACAAATTCTAGCTATAATGAGGGTGATGCCTCAAACCTTTTTGCTTCTTTATTGAGGATGCAAGCCCAAAAGCTAATGGTAGGATAGGACTTTCAAGATAGCTGATAAAACTCCCAGGTTCAAAACATTGCCTTCAAAGAAGGAGGTCAGCCTAATAAAGGCAACAAAAACTTCTTGAATGGAAGATGAAAAGGCTTAAAAATCTTCAACATTGCAGGAAGAAACTAGAGAAAAAAGACAAGCTTGAAGAAGAAGATAGTCAGCCAGATGAGGACCACAAGGTAAGATCCATAGGTACAACAAGCAACCATCTTAGTCTATGACATCCATCTACCTACAGGAGTCAGAAAAGTACATTCACTTTTCTATTCCTTTGAGACCAACTAAAGAAGATTGTCAAGATTAATGTTAGAAGCAAGTTCCATTCAAGTGAGGTCATTGATAGGGTCATATAGTCTTACAATTTTAAGAAAACATCATATGTACTCCATTCGAAATAATGTCAATGAAAATTATTTACATATTGCAAAGATAATGATACTTAAGATGTGATCTTATGGCAATTCTAAAGGCAAAAAGCAAACATTCAAGCCTTAGCGAACTAGGCAAGCTCTGGTATAGCCTCAACAAACTTGTTCAGCTCTAGGCACCCAAAGACCTAATGAATTCTAAGTGAAAGTCTGTGAGGCACAACTCTCACAAAGAGGATAAAGTCCTAATGAATTGGTGAACTTTAGATCTATTCTATCATATTCACTAGGCTTTAGGCACCAAAGACCTAGTGAACTCTAGGTAAAAGTCCACGAGGCATAAATCCCACAATGAGGATAAATTCCTAGGAAACTTGGTGAACTCTAAGTCTTTCCTAGTGAATTCACCAGGCTCTACGAACCAAAGACCTAGCAAACTCTAGGTGAAATTATATGAGTACGACTCCTACAAAGAGGATAAAGTCCTAATTAACTTGGTGAACTCTAGGTTCGCCCTAGCAAATTCATTAGGCTATAGGCATAAAAAACTTAGTGAACTCTAGGCTAAAATCTGCGAGGCATAAATCCCATGAGAATGATAAATTCCTAGCAAACTTGGTGAAGTCTAAGTCCACACTAGTGAATTCACCAAGCTATAGCACAAAAGAACTGGTGAATTCTAGGTAGGCACAACTCCCACGAGAAGGATAAAGTCTTAGCACACTTATTGAACTTTATGTTCATCATATCGAATTCATGCGGCTTTAGGCACAAAAGACCTAGTGAACTTTAGGCAAAAGTCTAAAAGGAAATAAAGACATCATCAAATGAGGCAGATCCCTAAGTCCTCTATCAACGAGGCATGATTACAGACCTTATCAGATGAGGCATATCCCTAAGTCCTTCAGCGAGGCATGATTACAAACCTTATCAGATGAGGCAGATCCTTAAGTTCTCTATTAATAAAGCATGATTATAGACCTCATCAGACGAGGTAGATCCTTAAGTCCTCGTCCAAAAAGGCACCTCATATAAAGACCTTGCAAGATGAGGCATGATTAAAGCTATAATAAGCTAAGTCTCTCTAAATCCTCTATCAACGAGGCATTATTACTGAACTGACTAGATTGGATTTTTCTCTAAGTCCTTTGACCAGCGAAACACTTTAATAAAGACATTAAAGGAAAGAGCTTTCTCTAAGTCCTTTACCATTAAAGCACTCAAAGTAAGCCCTCACATAGAAATGTCTAAATTCCTCACCTACTTGGCCAAAGAAAGATAGAAAAATCCATAAAGGCTAAGGTCAATGATAATTATATTTCATTTATTTGAAAGCAAATTAATTAAATGTCTTAGTGAGTTAGATTGAATGAATCTATCATATAATGAAATGCGTCAATATACACATAGCTTAGAAATAGTAAGAAAGATAGAAAAATCCTTAGAGGCTAAGGTCAATGATAATTATATTTCATTTATTTGAAAGCAAATTAATTAAATGTCTTAGTGAGTTAGATTGAATGAATCTATCATATAATGAAATGCGTCAATATACACATAGCTTAGAAATAGTAAATTTGGGCAAGGGAATTATATTGTAAAAACTTAAAAACAAAACAAGGCAGTGTAAATAAACATTATTCTTTATTATATCAAATAAAATAGAGTACATGAAATGAAAAATTGTCAAAAAGCACAAATTACAAGTTGTTTTAAGTTACAAACTGATGGTGAATTTGAAGATACCCTTACTGCGGGATGTAGGTTAGCGAAGTTATGGATTATGCCCACCTTAAGGTATCATTTCCTCTAATATATAGAGGAAACATGATAACTGGGCATACCGCTAGACCTCCCACTAAATATACTACCCCTAAAGATTGAAGTTTCTGATATTGAAGATCGAGAGAAACAACAATTCCCGAAATAGGGGGTAATAAATCAATGATGTCCTCCACCATTTATATCCTTAATATATAGATGATGGCTTCACACGAAGGGAGAAATAGATTGTGAACATCCATATCACCTTTGTTCAAAAGAACTAATGAAATTAGATCCCCGATGTTAATGCCTATACCAAAAGAGATCAATTCTTGTAAGGAAGAGATTATACTTAAGTGTTCTTCATGAGGAATTTTATTATTATTGAGAAAAAAAGAAACAATTTTCACTTCTGAAGCGATAGGCAAAAGGAAGACTTTAAATAATCATGTATTTCTCTAAAAGACAAGTGATAAGAGATAAAGGGATCAAAGTTAGAAATGATAAAGCAAAAAGCGCAAGAAATGTGTTATTTATAGCCTTAACTCCTTGATAGCTTGTTGTAGACATTAAATTTTAGTACACTTTCAGTCTGAGCCAGAGCCCAATGATGAGGCATCAAGTATTGAGAAGAAAATTAAAGTTCCTAGCAAAAAGAAGATTAGTTTAGAAAAAATGAGCTTGATTCATCCATATTTGCATGAAATGACTTTTTATAAAAAAAAAAAAAAAAAAAGGTGCTAGTAAGGTTGCTAAACCTTTGGAACTAGCAATTGAAGATTTGGACTAGTGTTTTGTTGTTTTTTGAGCATTAAAAGTTTAAAAATAGCATTTAAATAAATTTAAAATGGTTTTGGGCCAGGTTCAGAAGCCCGAAAAGGGAATCGATTGCACAGAAAGATGACGAGCCCATGCTTGGCAAGGCTACTGGGCAAAGGCCCTGCCATGCCCTATAGGCCCATTCGTATACCATGGGCTCATTTTCATATCCTCCTTGTGCGCTTTTTAACTTCTATTTTGGCCTTCCAGACTTGTTTCATTTATTTTTTTTTAATTTAATTTTATGGTATTAATTTATTTTTAATATTTTTACTACAGAATAAATTTTATTTTAAATAAATAGGAAGCTTGCAAGTATTTGGCTTGCAAACTACTCTCTACGATAAAGAGGAAGTTTTTCTTTTTATTATTTAGGAAGTTTTGAATGATTTTTTTTACTGATTTAGAATTATTTTAGCTAAATAGGAAAAATACTTTGCTTGCACACCAAGTATTTACCCTATTTAAGAGCTTGCTTTGCTAAATAAGAAAATATTTGGATTGCACATCAATTATTTTTTCTATTTAAGATCTTGTTTTAAGGCCTTCTCGTACCTATAAATACTCCCCTACCTCTTCATATAGAGGGGACCTTTTTCTTTGGACCTTCTCTTTAATCTTTTTAATTCTTTATTTTTTTTGAAGCTTTACTCTGCAATACTGGAGACTTATTTTTTATTGTAATTTTAAACCAAAATATTATCTATTAAGTTCCCTTTATTTTGAGAAGAATCAAAGAAACAATAATATAAAATCAATTGTGATTTTCTTTTGGAAACTGAGAAATCAAGAGTTGTCTATCTAAAATCAAATCTATTTTTTATATTCTTATTAAAATGCAATAAGAATCATTTCTTGGTGGTATTCTTCAAAAAAAGGAGAAAAGCTTCTCATTGAATCAAGAATCATCTTCGAAAACCAATGAGCCTATTTTTGCATCGAAGTACTTGAATTCAAATTCAATATAAAGAATCAAGAATAAAACCTGAGCGTGAATCACCAGACTTAGTGTTCCAAGGCCTGCATATCTATTAGAATAAATTCTCTTAAATAAAGATGTAAAAATCTCATGAGACCATATGGATTTGTAACAATTAATGTCACAATATCCATACAATAATTGTATTGTACATATGGTTATTGCTTTGTGGATATATGTTTGCTTCTGTTTCTATTTAGATTAATATATTATATGCATGATTACAAGGTCTTATGATGTATGATGGATAAATAGATGATTAATCATGTTGCATAAATAAAAAAGTTTATGGATAAATAGATGATTAATCATGTTGCATAAATAAAAAAGTTTATTAGATCATATTCTTTTGTAATGTTGCCATTGTCTTTCACTAAAGTATGAATGCACACACATCACTTAGAACTTAGCTACTTTGGATGATTTTGAATGCATATTTTAAGATTAAAAAGTGTTTGTTACTTCAAAAGAAGTTTACATTGAGTAACAATGGCCCAAAGTATTGAACTTTCGTCCTCTCAGACCCTAAGGCCTCCTAGGCCCACATAATCCCTCATGTAATAAGTAGTGTTGTGAAGCTTTGTTAGGGCCATACGTCCCTTCTCTAGGGTCCAACGGAGGCTCTACTCTCTAATGCCCATTTTTCTTGATATTTTCATGTCTTTTTATGCATTTTTAAACTATTTGTTTGCATTCTATGAGTAATTTATGTTTAGAAAACCTTTTCAGTTTGTAATTAAATCATGTTTGGATCTTGAATAAAGGTCGTATGATGATTCTTATACTATGTATAACAATATGTTATTTTTTTATTGTGATTGAGTTGAATTATATAGTTTAGATTCAAAGCATTATGTTTTATATGTTTGATTTCTTATAATGATATTAGCATGATTTAGATGTTTGTTAATAGTACTCATACGATCATGTTTTGGACTTTTAGTTATTGCCATGTTAGATTTATCATATTAAATGACTTGTTTTGATGTATTCACATATGGTTCAGCATGATTACCAAATGTAATAACCTTGGCTTGTTTTGTTTATTTTTAAATTGATAATATGTGATCATATCATGAAATTAGCTATTGTTTTAAATTAAATGTCTTGAGAAATTGCATATGTGTGAATTAAACATGATAAAGATAAATATGATGAATAGATGAAAGCATGATTTATATATGCAAGTTGCTTGCTATTTTGCCATATATGTTGGAATTGTCTTTACATATTAAGACTAACCATGTAGGAATTCCCCATAGAGAAGTGTATTATATGAGAATCATAAGGCTAAATAAGGCCAATAATTTACTAAGGCAAATAGGACCATATGCATTTAAACCCAAAAGCATGTTAATGGCTCCAAAGACCATATTGATGATTGAATAATTTGATTTCATTTCTACTTCTATTTCTTTATTTAGGGTGTTTGATATATGCTTATATGAAATTATTTACCTTTAATGGATTGTGCACTTATAAAAGATTTATTTTGGTAAGGTTAATAATGTACTATAATAGAGATTTGTCTTGCCTTGTGAATATTCAAATTATTGATTGTTTATGTATCTCATGTAATGATGCATATATAAACTATTCATTCATTAAAAGTATATCCAAGTTCTCGGTTATTAAACTTTTAGCTTACAGTGGAAGCAAACTGTGATGGCCAGGCGAGCTGGAGTGCCTAATATATTTCCTAATTCATAACTATTTTCTTAACTTGATTTCTAAATTATAATGCCCTAGAAAGACTTACCTTATATGCATGATATAGTTCTCAGTTTGTGGTTAGAAAATATTAAAAATATGGGAAATAATCTTAGAGACACAGTTGGAAAGCGAATGAAATACTTTTCTAGAAATCATCGGTGTCGAAAACACTGCCGAGAAAATAGCAGTCCGTGCAATAGTTGAATTTCTGATTCTGATCAAGGGGTAATAGATCACATAAATGCATGTGTAATTATGGTAAAAATAAAGAGGAGAAAAACATTTAGGAACACTGAAAAAGTAACCAATGGCAAAACCGTATATAAATAAAACTTTAAGGGGTATAGTAGAAATTGGTCCGTTAGAGTTTCAAAATGGCTCTGAAATTATTTTTATAAATAAGTAAAAATAAAAATAAGTCTTTTAATTCCCCACTTTGAAATCCAATTCTCAACAGAATTGTCAGAATAAATTACGGAAGAAGTTGGGGTCAAAGTATGATTACTTGAAAGTTTAAAGACCAAAAGGTAATTTGTCATTTTTGCTTAATATATAAGCATGCCTTAGTCATTTTTCCCATTAATTTTCTTCTTCTTCTTTCTCCTTGCTATGGCCGAACCTCTCACCACCAATTCTCCTCCATTTTTAGGCAAATTTCTTTAAGAAAATCAAAAGAAAACCTAACTTTAACCATTATTCTTCCATTCTCCATACTTGTTTTACTTGGAAGCTTAAAGGAAACTAAGGAATAATTAAAGGTAGATTTTAGGTGGATCATCAAAGTGAGGTAACTAATTAGTTTGTTTAAATTTATGGTTTATTTGAATGATTTAGACATTGAATTAGATGGGTTTTAGGTTTAATTGCATCAATTGATGCATTTGTTAAGATTTCCCTAATTTCCAAACCCTAACCTAAGTTGTTTGATTTGGCTTAGTGAATTAGTGTTAGTTTATGTTGTTAAGCTTAGAATATGTTAATTGGAGGCTAATGGATTATTAATTTGTGATTAGTTTGGTGTAGAAAATCAAGATTTCACAAGTTGTGCTTATTGCCTCCTTTGAAGATTTTGGTGGGAAACCAATTTTCCAAGCCAATTCGAAGTGCTAGGTGAGTTCTATATGCATCATTTAATATGTACAATGCATTGAAATTGAAATTAGAAACCTTGTGTGAAACTCTCATTTTGGCCGAATGCACTTGTACTATTCACTTCCTTGATTTTGCTTTGTTTTTCCTTTGTATTCACTTGCCAATTTTATCCTTGTAATGTTGTTTAATATTGTATAAATGTTGCCTATTGTGTTGCCTATAATGTGGCTTTGTTGTTGATTGAATGGGCATTGCCAACTTTGCACCAAAACCTAACCAAAAGGCTTGCCCAATGTTGCCCACCATGTGTTTGATAAAATGCTTAGTTGTAATTCCATAGGCTTATTGCATTTTCTTCCATAGTCCTGCCATTTGAATGCATCATCGCCAGCGACATTGGCATGCCAATTGGCCTACCAATTTTCTTTGTATAACTAATCTTTGTACCATACCTTTGTTGTTTACCAAACCAATTATCATTGATTATATATTGTCTATTGCAATACCATTGATTAAATCGCTACTTGATTTGAATGATATCGAGCTTATTGTCAATAATGGTACCACCGTTGCATAATGGTATCTATGGATATGATTTTCACTTGTATTGACCTAAATGTGGGTACATACTATCAGCAATGTGCACATTGATTACTGATGCCCTAGCTGGGAAGGGTTATGGTCCTAATCATAAGACCAAATCAGTCTGATGCTTACTGATACTAATATGACTGGAGACTATATGTTTATATATAGTCCATACTGTTCTGGCTCTTTATCTGTCTTTCCATATTACACCTTTTCTTTTGATATGACTATTGACCATTCTCTCATTTTCTGATATTAATTCTGTAATTTGATTATATTAACCGACTTTCATTATTGTACCATTTGAGATTGATCCAAACCATATTCATTGGCGATGCATGTAGATTCACTGAGTATCTTATATACTCACTCTTTTTATTGTCTCCCATTTCAGGTATTGAGTAGATAGCAGAATCCTCATTTTAGACTCTCTGTGGATTTCTGCAGTCTTGGTTATCAATGTAATTATTTTGATACTATATTTTTTATGTTCAAAATCTAGCTAATCTATAGGGTTTGTATGGGTTAGTTAGGATATGAACATGTTTGTATAATATTATATGATATTTGAGTATTGATATGATATATGATGATAGATGTTACAGCTAACAGCATAATTACAGACAGTTTACAGAATTACAGATTGAATAGTAAATTGATTAATAAATTGATGGTTATAGACATTGTATATGATACTGGGTTCTACGTGTAATGACTTACCCAAGTTTAAAAGGGAATTAAGAAGAAATATTGAGAGTTTAAAAGGGATTTATGAAAAATCGAATGAACCGTCAATCGAGTAGAATTTTTTTCTTTTTTTTTGAGATTATTAAGAGATCAATAACTGAAATTAATGAAGGACAATTAAATATAGATATAAAAGGGAATTATAGAACTTAGTTGAGAATTTAATTGAATGAAATAGGTGATGAAATAATTAATTCTAGTTAGAAGCTCTAAATAAGCTTAATTGTAAGCATCGCATAGATCTCGATTTTTAATTAAATAATTATAGCTCTTGTGACAAAGTGACCATAATGAACATTAAAATAGACATTATAAACAGTGTATTAAAAATATATGTGGGGGAGGAATTAAATATAAGAAAGTATTTAGAGAATTAAAGGTAAAATGAGGTAGAAATTAAATTGAAAAATGATAAAATGGTAAATATGGGTAAATTTTAATCCTATAGACATATATAACCCTTAGCCAAATGAAATCATCTTCTCCATTTGAACCCCCCATGGCCGGCCACCATTGTTGAAGCTTCAAGAGAAAATTTTCTTCACACCATACCTAAAACCCATGATCCAACCATCCATCATTCACAAATACTCATCCCCATCCTTTCTAATTAAACTATTTGGGCTTGGATCAAGTATTTGGAGCTAAGGATCTCAAGGGATAATTTCTTCATCTTGCTCTAAAGTTTTATTTTTTTGTTGTAAATGAAAGAATGGAGGTTGGGTAGTATTTCTATGGAGTTGGAATTGGAAGAAACATGTTAGATGGAAAGATTGAGTTAGGTTTGATTTAGGTAAAAATTTCCATTTTTGAATTAGTGTAACATAAATTAAATTGATAGTACAAAAAAACCTTATATGAGGTTATATGTAAGTAATTAGTGGTTAGAAATAAAATTGAGGCTTGTTGTGTGAAGTTGTGTGTTGGGGGAAATTTCGAAATTTCAGAATTTCTGAAATTCTTGGTTGTGAGTAGAATATTGAGCTCTCAATTTCGTGGCCTTAAAGTCAAAAATTGGAAAATCATAAAACATAAAAGTTTTAGCTTCATGTGTCCAGATTATATATGTAGAAGTAAGTTTTGTCAAATTCGTTCTGTGTTGTGAGATATAAAGCCCTAATCAGGACTGGATCGAGTTAGGATTCCACTGAGATACCCTACTGAATTTTGCATTTTATATTCCTTTATGTCTTATATACAAACATGTGAAAAGATAATGGGAATTGGAAACTTACATACTGAGTTATAAGTGAAAGAGTGAAGATTGTTCGGGTGAAAGTTGTAGGCTGGTTATAGAGTTCCAGGCCCTAGTTTAGAAATTCATGATAAATTGTGTAGTGACTGAAATGGCCTAAATTTTAGATATGTTAGAACCTGAGATATCTAGTTTAATTAGGAAAAATAATTGAAATAATTAGATAAGTTTAGTGGGAGATATTAGTAAACGAACCAGGATTGCCAAAATCTGAAATTTTGATTATTAAGGAGTTTTTCAAAGTTACTTTAGAATTTGTGTAATTCAACATTGGATTGAACCTAAATTGTGTTTAAATTGTATTATAGTTTCAAGAGGCAAAGAAAAGGAAGCTTCAAAAGGGAGCTTAGTTTGGGTATTTTGGTTTGTAAGGTGAGTAACTATATATTGCTTTATTTGTAACTGATCCCAATTCTAATTATTGAAACCACCTTGTAAGTTAATAAATATTGACCAATGCATATTGTTCCTCTTGCTTGAATTTTGTTTCCATTCAAGCATGTTTTCATCGGAATTATCGTTGCATATAATTGAGTAATCTATTGAATCCCATATTTCTTGAATATCTAAATGTGGATATATATATATATATATATATATATATATATATATATATATATGATATCGAATTGTTAACCTATTCTAGTAAAACAGATGTGTAATTTCACTTTGCTTATGAATGCATCGTTGGTATTAATTAATTTGAATTATAGCCATTGGATTGACTTGACTTATTATCTTTTATCGAAAAACTAATTGATATCTTTCATATAATTACCTAATTATTGTTACGTAATTGATATGAGCATTGTTAATGTTATTGATAAATGCATAATGGACCTTAGGACATTATGTAATGAACCATATTAATGTATAGTATGTACATGACAGATATCCCTCTCTATGGGGCTATGATAATACATTGAGACTTTGTGCACATTGTACTTTTTGACTGACCCTAGCTAGAGAGGGGTAAGGCTCTAGCCATGTGGTCCGATCAACCGTATAACTACCCTATAGGCATGCTATCAAGATGTAGCCTCTGCTGAGTTTTATTGATATATTGATCATCTGTCAACATACTGAAATACATTAGTATTCTCATTATTATTAAATTGTATAGCATTTGTTATAACCAATTGTCGATATCCAATTCATTGATATACCTTTAAATTTCATTTGACGATGTTCTTTACAATGGCTATGATTCCTCTTATTAATATTTGATATTCATTATTGTATATATGTATATTGAACCATTATCTTTCTTGTAAACAGCATTGAATACCTAGCCACATGTGTGGTAATATGTTGCTACTCACTGAGATATTCGTATCTGACTCTCGTGGATTTATATTTTTCAGGAGCAAGGTAGATAGAGGCAATTCCACTTCTTCCCTCTTCCTCTGGAGTAGAATTTTCTATATCTATGTAAAGACTCTTTATTTTGTAATTATGGATTTTTTCTTTAGTAGTTCCATGGTTTTGTAATGAAGGATTTAGTAAGATAAAAAAAAATGAAGTTGTGTAATTGAGATGTAAAATATTGAATTGGGGAAAAGGTATTAAATGTGATATGCATGTTGTAGTATGAGATGAATAGGAGAATAGAAGTATTGATTTGTGAAGGTTGTGTTATTATTGAATATGAAGAGAGGGACTTAAATCCTGGGATAGATTATAGAAGTAGGGAAGTTATGGCGAATTTTTTGTAGAAATATAGAATAGGGTTCTACGGGTTTAGGTGGCCTTATGCCTTCCCCATACCCTAAAACCGTCACATTTCCTAAAATTGGGATGTGACAGAGTTGGTATCAGAGCAAAGAAATAAAGAAAACATAATTAACTAGGTATAAGTGTCTCAAGTATATAAGTGTACCATGGAGCATTAGGATTCCTGTAACGTCAATTGTTGTTATCTGTTACGTGTTCATCTGTGTTTCGTTAATAAATTTCTATTCCTTTTGTATGTTTATAGAATATGCCGCCACAAGGACGTCCGAGAAATAGAGGACGGGGTAGAGGTGTTGTTCATCCAAAACCTGTTAGACGGGGACCACATCTCATGGGGCGATAAGTTGAGGCAGATGTGAGATCTAATACACCCTCAGAAAGAGAAGAGTCGGTTGAGCCACCACCTGCAAGAAGAAGGGTACAAGAGGAAATGGAAGTAGAGAATATGAGGAGAATAAATGAGGAAGCCTTACTGCAAGAAATTAGGGAGTTAAGAAGAGAAAATGAGGAGTTGAGAAGGGCTCGACAACAACCGGTGCCAGTTACTATAGTTCCAGCTGCTCTTGCACCATTAGTAGCTCCTCTACCACCATTAGTTGAAGAAGTACCATTTGAAAGGTTTTTGAAATTGAAGCCTTCTGAGTATAAAGGGGATTTGGATCCCACTGATTTTCTAGAAGAAATAGAAGACAAGATACACTTGTTATGTATTGCTGATAGAAGGGCTATAGAACTTGTCGGGTTTTTAATGAAAGAGCAAGCCAAAGATTGGTATAAGCGCAGTGTAGCTGGGTTGCTCTGGGCAAATGTGAATATTACTTAGGAGCAGTTTAAAGAGATGGTTCTCAATGAATTCCTACCAGAAAGTGTAAGAGAAGCCAAGGCAATAGAATTTGAACGTTTCATTCAAACTCCTGATATGAGTGTGTCTGAGTATGCTAAAAGATTCAGTAGGTTGAGCCGTTATGCCTCGACATTGGTACCCATAGAAGCTGCAAGGATTTTGAGATTCAGGAGAGGGTTAGTAGCACCTCTGTATAAGATTCTGGTTGCACATGAGTTTGATTCTTATTCGAAGTTAGTAGATAAAGCTCGGCTGATTGAAAACAAAAGGATGGAAACGAAGACAGAGAGACAACAAAAAGGAAGAGCAGTAATAGAGGTCAGGGAAATCAGAGAAGATCTGAGGGACAGGATTATCATACTAGACCTGCTACAGGAGGGTTTCAATCATCTCAGAATAGACAAGGTGATAGTGCTAGTAGAGGTTAGACTCGATCAGTGACAGCTTCATCAGTTCCTCGACTAGTTACTAGTGTTATCAGACCTGAGCAGTTAGGGAAGTCCATTCCCATCTACAGAATATGTAACAGAAGACATCCTGGTGTATGTAGGGTAGCTACTAGGTCTTGTTTGAGATGTGGACAACAGGGTCACTTTATCAAAGATTGTTCGTTTACCAGGGGAACACAGGGAGCACCTGTAATGTCACAATCTATGGTGCAGGGAAATGTTAATAGACCTCCACTTGGTAGGGGTTGAGGTCAAACTGCAACACCATCATCAGCTCAGACATCAGCTGGACGAGGTCAAGGTAGATTTTTTGCTATCACCTAATAGGAAGCTCGGGCATCTAATGCAACAGTAGAAGGTACAATTTTAATTCAGATAGAGTTAGCTAAAGTGTTATTTGATACTGACAATACACATTCTTTTGTATCTTCTACTTATATATATAAATTGGGAAAAGAGAGTAGAAATATGGAAACACCTTTGGAGGTTTCTACGTTGCTGGGTAGAACTATTATAGTGGATCGGGAATACGAA
This sequence comes from Aleurites moluccanus, assembly GCA_948193065.1. Classification (NCBI taxonomy): domain Eukaryota; kingdom Viridiplantae; phylum Streptophyta; class Magnoliopsida; order Malpighiales; family Euphorbiaceae; genus Aleurites; species Aleurites moluccanus. The sequence goes on along the minus strand of CANXYC010198261.1, from coordinate 203 downwards.
GGTTGTAGAGTGGGAATTGAGGGAAGAAACTCACCAGTGACCTTGATTGAGTTACCCATACCGGAGTTAGATATTATATTAGGTATGGATTGGTTATCCCAGAACTGAGCCTCTATCAATTTTCATGGGAAGAGGATAGAATTCAAACTAGAGGGTCAACCTGCTTTTATATTTCAAGGTGAGAGAGGTGACGTGCGAGGTAA
>CANXYC010198130.1:0-17049 GCA_948193065.1 Aleurites moluccanus | reverse complement strand
GATATCCTGGCTACTTGTATATTCCCAGCCGCGGAGCAGATGTATAGTCCTTTCCTAGAATAGTTAGATTACTCCATGATATTAGCTATGTATATAAATATTTTGAGTATGTCTTGTGGATATGTAAATGTATAATTATATGTTGTGATGTGTCTGAACATTTTTATATAAGTATAAATGTATGTTTATATATTCTTATTTCAACAGGAGTGCACTGACATGGTAAGCTTATATGACTTTGGCATATGAATAAATGATGTTTCAGGGAATTGTTATATGATTGTGATGTGAGTTGTATTTGGAGGTTGAAAAGGGATTTGATCTTGATATTAGAAGTGTTTTGTTGTGTTTTCTATTTGGGCAATGTTAATATTACGGAGGAAACTCTGTCCGATTTTCTGTAAACTTAAAGTGTTTTTGAAAAAAAAAATTATATGTCATAAAATGGTTAAATGAAATGAAGCATGTAATTTGGGTTCTTCGTGGTACCGGTATACATTATTCCCGTACCCTAGGACCGTCATAGCCCTATAGAGTGAGTTGTGACACTGCCACTTCACACATTCTCTCTTCGCACAAATCCTCTTCACCGAGTCCTCTTCGCCAAAGTTCTTCGCCTTAGCTCTTCACCTTAGCTCTTTGGCTTTCCTCTTTGCCAAGTCCTCTTTGCCAAAGCTCTTCGCCTTAGCTCTTCACCTTTCCTCTTCACCAAGTCCTCTTCGCCATAATGCCACCTCACATTACCAGTCTGAGAAATGCCTCCTCGCATTTTGCTAGGTCGCCATAACCAATACTTCTAAGTTAAATTTCCTGCCTGAACATCCCCCATTTAGCTAGCCTGCAAATCAGCTACAATTATCCAAATTTATCAATTCTTCTTATCACTTACAAACAGGCAGCAACACAACATACCAAAATTTCAAATCAAAATAAGCAACACCCAAACCATAGCGACTCTCCAAAAGTCACCTAGACTCCTGCCTCAAAATCTAACCGAACAGCCCTAATACAAATCACTCTCCACTGAGATATACTTATACAAAAATTCTGAAATTTTACAGGCATCATCTCAACATACAAAAGAACATTTTTCATGTTTACCACTTCAGGTAATTCTGCATCAGTCATTCCCAGTAATTCCAAATAGACACTACATCCCTGTAGAAACTCTCAACCAGACCAGCCTTGCTCAAATAGACACAACTCATCACATACATAGAATTTTGCCAAACCATTTTACATAATTATATCTAAGACATAAATTAACTACTTTAATGTTTTACACTTTACCAAATTATGTCTTTAAGAACATGAAATTATCATCACTGAATTCTGCTGCATCCAAAACAAAAGTTTTCTTAAATTCTCAACATACAAAAATCAATAAGTACACTTCAAAATTGAAGATATTACAAAAAGAAGAAGTGAAAAACACTTAGGAACACTGAAAAAGTAACTAATGGTAGAATTGTAAATAAAAGGAACTTTAAGGTGAATAGTGGAGATTGGTCCGTCGGAGTTACAAAATGACTTTGAAACCATTTTTATAAATAAGTATAAATTAAAATAAGCTTATTGACTCCCCACATTAAAATCCAAATTCTAACAGAATTATCAGAATAAATTACAGAAGAAGTTGGGGTCAAAACCTAGTTACTTAAAAGTTTAGGGACCAAGTTGCAATTTGTCATTTGATTTTTGTATTTAAGCAACACTTAGAACAAATGGCTATCATCTTATTCTTTTTTATCTTTAGTGGCTGAACCATTATCCTTCAATTCTCCCTCTATTTTTCTTCATTTCTCACAAAATTTCCTTAAGCAAATTGATAGAAAATTAGCAAATCAACTTAATTCTTTTCATTTCCATCATTAATTTGCAAGAAAGAGCAAAGGAAATCAAGAAACATTGAAGGGAAGATTTTGAGTTCATCACTCCATCAAGGTAAGGATGTGATTTTCTTAGTTTAATGCTTTATTCATATGATTTAGGAGTTGAATTTGATGGGTTTTAGGTTAGATTGCATGAATTGATGCAAATTGATGAAAATGCCTAAATTTCCTATCTTGGTTGAAGTTGTATGAAAAGGTTTGATGATTTAGTGTTATTTTATATTAATTAATGTTAGAATATGTCAATTGGAGGTTAATAGGCAACTAATTAGTGGTTAATTTGATGTAGAACACAAGTTGTAATCAAGTTGCCCTAATTGGCTCAATTGGAGAATTTGGGTGGAAAGTAATTTTCCAAAGCAATTGGAAAGCTTAGGTGAGTCTAATATGCATCAAATAACAGGCCAAATGCTTTAAATTGAACATTGGAAACCTATGGTTAAAGTTGGTTCTTGGCCGAACCTAGTGTACTATTCACCCCTTTGTATTTTTGCTTATTTTTCTTCATGTTTCCTTAGCCATTTTGATCCATTTGATGTTGTTTAATCTTTTTTCTTTGATATCTATTGTGTTGTTGCAAATACGGTTTGTTGTTGATTGAAATAGGCAAGCCTAACATATTGGCTTGCCAAATTGTGCCTACCAAGTGTTTGATAAAATGCCTAGTTCATTTTGTCTTTGGCCTATTGCTTTGTATTCCATTGGCCTACCATTTGAATGCCATTGTCGCTAGCGACATTGTCATGCCAATTGGCCCGCTGATTTCCTTTGTTGAACTAACCTTTGTTCCATACATTTGTTGTTTACCATAACCCTCATCATTGATTGTATATTATATATTGCAATGCCTTTAATTCAAATACCATTTGATTTGAAAGATATTGAGTTTATTGATAGTGATGATACCATTATTGCATAATGGTGTCTATTGATATTATATTCATTTGTATTGACCTAAATGTGGTTTGACGGAGCTGCCGCTCCGATAAGGTAGTGGGTACATATTGTTCGGCAATGTGCACACTGATATTGATACCCTAGCTGGGAAGGGTTATTGGTCTCAACCATAAGACCAAATCAGTCTTACGCCTACTTGATATGTGATCGACTATGTGATTACACATAGTCTACATGTTATAGGGCCCTATATCTATCTTACCTTATGATTCCATGACTTGATATGACCATTGATATTTCTATCGATTTCTGATACTGATTCTGTAAACCAACATGATTGATATTGTTCCATTGTTCCTTTATCATACATATATCATTGTTCATCCTATTTGACTTATGATGCATATAGATTCACTTAGTATCTTATATACTCACCTTTTCCTTGTTTAACCATTTCAGGAGAGGAGTATATTGCAGAATCTCATCGTCTGTCATCCGAGGATTTCTGCTACAATCATTTCATGTATATATTTGAATTCAATATTATTTTTGGTGTTCATAATCTAGCTGCTCCATGGGGTATGTATGGGTTAGCTAGGATATGAACAGTTATATATGTATGTGATGATATGATATGATATATGATGAGTATATGTTATGATATAATGACTGTTACATCCAATTACACTAAATTACAAAAAGAATTGTAGAATAACATAATGGATGGTAACTAAGTAAAATGGATAATTAATTGATGGTTATAGATTATGCATGTGATACTGGGTTCTACGGGTGCCGGTCACCATTGGCATCTCCCACATTATAGGATCGTTGCGATCCCAAAATGGGTCATGACATTTAACAAAGGCTCACACTCAAACCTATACAATTGTTTTACTAAGGCTCACACTCAAACCCTTAAGAATTATAAGAGATAAGAAGAAAATCCTGTTTTATTGTTTTCCAACTCTCAGACAATCAATGAGTCTTAACTAACTCAAAGATTTATAACTAATAGCTCACAAAAATGGTTTTGCAATAAAAAAGCTTTTCGGGCCATAAATATGAATGATTTGGTGTAATAGCTCAATAATAAGTTCTCAATTGTTATTCTCTTATTTTTAAGCTTCCTACCAACTCATATTTATAGCCTTGGATAAAATATAGTCATTTGGCTTCATTTAATGTCAAAAAGTGCACTTTACAGTTTTTCCAACTAATAGTTGTTATTGCTAATTTTCCAACGTAGCAGGGGTACTTAATAAGTAGCGAGTGATACTTAACTCTTTTATCGAACTTGGGCTACTGGACCTTTCGGACTTCTCAGTAGCAACTGCAACTGATTGGTAGTGGGCATAACTTCATTTCTTCATATCTTGAGATATACAACTCTAAATCATGCTCTATTTTTTAAGAAACTCTCAAATGTATACTACAACTTTATAGCTTTTTAAAACCCCAAAATCATCCATCTTTATGATCTAAAAAATCCGTACATTTTATTGCTCGAATATGCAAGACAGTTTGAGCATGCTTCACTAATTCTTCAATTTATCCTTCCGTAGAAATCAAAATCACTTGTTTCTTTTTCCATATGAAAGTAGACATCCAGAGCTTCAATCATATGGAATATCATATACAAATTATTCTTCTATAATTCCAGTAATATTTTAAAGTTTCCTTATCTGTTTTATCATAGTCTATCAGCTTGAGCATAATTCATTTAAAAATTCATATTTTCTTTTTCCAATGTCTAATGCTCAATCTAATTTATGTTCCTAAACTAGACATCCATATCTATCTATACATATATGGTTGTTCTATCAAATTCTTCCAATTTATGATTAAAGTTCTTAGTATGTTGTTTGAAATTATTGAAATGACTAAAGATAATTTTAAAAACTCAGTTAGAGGGAAAACAAGAAACTTTTTTTTGAAAATTGTCGGTGTCGATATCGCTGCCTCAAAAATAGCAGTCTGGTCGACGGATGAATTTCTGATTCTGATGAGAGAGTAAATGATTATATGTATGCATGTGTAAATACAGTAAAAAGAAATAGGTGAAAATGTTTAGAAATACTGAAAAAGTAAGCAATGGAAAAACCATAAATAAAGGGAACTTTAGGGGTATAGTGAAATTTGGACTGTCTGAGTTTCAAAACGGCTCTGAAACTATTTTTATTATAAAGTATAAATAAAAATAAGATGTTGAATATTCACTTTGAAATCAAAATCCTAATGAAATTGTCAGAATAAATTACCGAAGGAAAATGTGGCAAAAGCACAATTTAAGGAAAGTTTAAGGACTAAAGTGAAATTTGCTAAATGTGACTTACTATATAAGCCATACTTAGAAATTTTTGTTCTTCATTTTGATCTTCCTTGTCCGAAATTCTCTTCCTCCATTTCCAATGATTTTTCTTCAAAATTGTTAAGGAAAAACCATGAAAACTTGATTCAAACCTTGAATCTTCCATCTTCCATACATTCGCAACCTTGGAGAATCAAAAAATTTCAAGAACAAAGCACTTGGAATTTTTGGCCAAAGCATCATTTTGAGGTAAATTGATGTTTTGTTTGATTTTATGTTTGATTTAGGGTTATTAGATGTTAGTTAGATTGGGTAATGTGTTTAATTACATCAATTGATGCATATAGCATTTTTGCCCAATTTTCAAATCCTAAACCTATTTGTAAGGGATGTTTTGTTGAAATTAAATTAGTATATGTAAATTGAGTATAGAATAAGTTAATTGGAAGTTAAATAATGAATATTTTATGGTTGAATTGTTGTAGAAAATTCAATTGAAGAAAATTGCACATTTTGCCTACTTTGAGGAATTTGAAGGAATTAGTGGCAAACCAATTTTGCTAGGTGTTTTGACGTGTTAGGTGAGTCTTTATGCATCATATGTTATGCCTAAAGTGTTAAAATGTCAATTGGAACTCATATGCAAAAAGGTCATTTTGGTTGAACCCTAATGTGGCAAATTGCCTTCGATTTTGCTTCATTTTGGCTTGTTTTTCCTAAGCCAATTTGATCCGTTTAATAATGTTTATTGATGTGTATATAATACCTATGGAATTACTTACAATGTGTGTTGTTATTGATATTTGTGGCAATGTCAATGTTATACCAAAACCTTGCCAAAATGTGATTCCATTGTTGCGCACAATGTGTTCGATAAAATGTCTAGCTCAAAATCCATAGGCCAACCATTTGAATGCCATCGTCGCCAGTGACGATGGCATGCCAATTGCATCAACTTTTGTCTGTAAATGACCAACTTATGTTTGATCCCATTGTTGGTTGTTAGACCTTTGGTCATTGTATAATCAATTGTTATTGATATTCTATTAATTCTATTGCTCATTGAATTAATTGATGATGAGTTATTGATACTTGGTGATACCGTTATTGTGAAATGGTATCTATTGATGTGTTTATTATTTCTATTGATTTTGATGTGATTTGACAGAGCTGCTGCCCCGACAAGGTAGTGAGTACATACTGCCGGCATTGTGCACAATGTATTGTTATTATGCCCTACCTAGGAAGGGATGTCAGTCCTAGTCATAAGACCTGATCCGTCTTATTTTTATTGATATGGGATTGATTTGTTCTTGACACATTTCTATGCATTTCATGGCTCTATATTTGTCATTATCTATCTTATCCATGTGATATATCTTCCTTGATATGAGTACTGACTTTTCAGTCATTTCTGTATTTAGAGATTTTGAGCAGATTGATTTATTTATCTTATCTGCCTATTGTTTTATTGATATTCCATTACCTATTTTATTGGTAGATGCATATTAGATTTACTGAGTATCATATATACTCACCGTCTTATTATTTTCCATCTCCAAGTTCAGAGTAGGAGGCAGATTCCTGGCTTTTGTTCCTCCAAGGAATTTTGCAGTATGACATAGACAGTGTAATTATTTAACACTATATTATTTTGTATATGTACTAGATGCTCTATGGGTATTGTATAATGGTATAGACAGATTGTATATAAGTGTATGAAATATTTTGGAGTATAAATGTATATGTGTATATGACTACAGTAATTACAAAAAGTAACATAATGAATGACAGAGTAACAAAATGTATAGTGCTTATATGAGTGTATGGTTATAGTATGATATGTAATTGATGGTAATAGATGATTCCGTTGTGATATATGTATAGCATATGATGGATAGATGTGATACTGGGTTCTACGGGTGCTTGTCATCTCTGGCATCTCCCGCACCTTAAGACCATCACGATCCGAAAACGGGTCGTGACAGAGGTGGTATCAGAGCATAGGTTATAGAGAAATAGTAACTAAGTAAAGTATGAATAGAGTTAAGTAACCCATGAAGTATAGAAATTTATGTTCTGTCTATTGATGTATTCATCAAATGTGTATAAGTATTCTGCGTTGACGTATTGTAATAATTTTGTTCCTATTTTATGTTGTTTGTAGTGACAGAGATGTTTGACGACAGAGATAGATAAGATACCAGAGAGGTCAAAGTAGCCTCTAATGAGTCTCTCGTCAGAGAAATGATAGAGGAGAGTTTCAAATCTCGATGAATGGTAGAAGAAACTAGGGAAAATGATGATCCCTAGAGAATGGAAATGATGTAAGGAATGATGGAATTGCGACGTGAATTAATAGAATTGAGGTGGGAATGACAAAATATGCCGCCACCTCCAGCAGCACCAGCAGTGCCACCTTCGGTTGCACCAGCTGTTGTACCTGCTGCTTCTGCACTAGCTCCAATATAGCTCGAAGTGTTTCCTAGCGAGCCTGCTATACTGGGAGCCTGCCGAGTTATTGATGAGAGCAGAGTAACTATGTTTAATTTTCTAAAGTTAAATCTGATAGAGTTCAGGAATGACAGAGGTGATGAGCTGATTGAAAAGGTGGTTAGGAGACTACCTTGCTCCGATGCTAAAGCAGTTGAGTTAGTTAGAATGCTTCTAAAAGGGAAAGCTTGGACATGGTTTTCCAGATGTATGGAGCCCAAATTGTATGGTGATCATCCTCCCATTTAGGTAGAGTTCAAACAGGGATTGATTGATGAGCTCTTGACCGAAGGGGTAAAGGCAAGAAACCTGATTCAGTTTGAACAACTGGAGCATGGTAACAGATCTGTTGAAGAGTATGCAGAGGAATTGATTAGATTGAGCAGATATGCTACGAGTATTGCTCCAACTAAGATAAACTTGATTGTAAGATTCAGAAGAGGATTACATTCCTCACTTCACAATGCCTTGATTGCTATAGAGTTCACATCTCTAATTACTATTATTGAGAAAGCTAATTAAATGGAAGAAAAGTATAAGTCAGAGAGAGCTAAAAGAGATCAAAAAGAAAATGAGGACCTAGTTCACAGACCAGAAGAGGTGAAGCCAGCTCCCAACCAAGACAGATAGAGCCTGTACCTAAATTTAATTAGAGACCTTCATTAGGTAGCCAAAAGAGGAGGACTCAAAGTAGAGGGCCTCCAATGCAATTAGCATCTGTTTATTCATAGGGATCTTCTAGACCTATTACTCAAATGCCTAGTGCACCCATTTTTGATTTTTGTAGGAGAAGGCATAGAGGGGAATGTCGTAGGCCATCAGGTGATGGCCTAAAATGTGGGCAACATGGTCATTTCATTAACAGATGTCCCTTATGGGCTGATGAGCAGCCATCTGCTACAGTGTCTTAGTTTACAGTGCAGATGAGCCAGAATGTGACTAGAGAGGCTCCTAGTAGGGACAAAGGTAAAGGACAGGATCCTAATAGTAGTCAGGCCCAAGTAGGTAGAGGCCAAGGAAGAGTTTGTAATACTCCAGTAGACAAAATAATGGATAGTGAAGAAGTACAAAAGACAATATGTATATATTGAGTTATAGTAACGGATATAATATTAATTGAAGTATAAATAGGATCAATCAATTATGGAAATATACAGAGAATGATAGAGAGTAATATTCAAGAATTTTTGAGCCTCAATCGGGCCAATTTTGAGGTACTGTTCCGGAAAGTACTGGTATTAATTATACTGCTGAAAAAATAGCAGTCTGACTAATTTAAGAATTTTTGACCCAAACCTTGAGGGGTTAAGTTATTTAATTTTATGTGAAATTATGATGAAAAGAAAGAGTTGAAAAATATTTTGGAATACTGAAATAAGAGTAATGGCAAAATTGTAATTTATGGCAACTTTGGGGCAATTTTGGAAAGTCATTGTCTGGGATCCAGAAATGAACCCATAACTATTTTTAAATGATAGAACAACTTAAAATAAGGTATTTCACTCCCCACACTTGAGGTTGAATCTAAACAGAATAGACAGAATAAATTACAGAAAGTTTAGGGGTCAAAAATGCAAATAAGGAAAATTTTGAGCTAAAGTGTAATTAAACAAAGTTGTGAGACCCACCCATTCTAGAAAGGGAGCTAGGTGGCTGGCCATTGTGGTGGGGAGATTATATTTTTGATATAAACTAATTAATTGATTTGTCAATTAATGAAAAAAAATGACAAATCATCAAAAATTCTAAAAAATTCTTTCTTTTGTCTTCATTTTTTTTTTTTTTTGTTGTCTTTTGGTGTATATATAAAGAAGATGGAAATATTAAATGGAGGGGGAGAGTTGGCTGAACTATGTATAGAGAAACAACTAAAAATTTTCTCTTAACCTTTCCATAGAAATCAATCAAAAGAAGATAGGAAAATATGAGAGAAAGAAGAGTTAAGAAAGGAAGTTGATGGAGATTATGTGAAGCTATTTGAAGGGATCAAAGAACATGGAATCTAAGAGTTTAATTTAAGGTAATGATTCTAAACTTATCATTTTAAATTTTATTTAAGATTTCTATAGAATGATTTGACAAATAATTGAGGTAATTAAGTTAAAAATGTAAAGAATGAGTTAGGGATTAAATAGTTTATGAATCTGTTTTAAGGTAGTAATTTATGGATAATATTCTGAAATTTTAATAACTGAATTTGAGGATATTTAAAACATAAAAGTTGTAGATAAATATGCTAATTAGATGTCTATAAAATAAATTTATAAAATTCGAAGTAAGGAAAGAGATATTAAGTAAAAACTGTGACTTATCTGAAATTAGGTTTTCTGAAAAATGCTACTGTGTTTTTATTGTACATAATGATAGAGACAGAATTAGAAGAAGTGTGCAATATGAAAAATGTTCATTATGTTTTATCTATAATTCTATAAAAGGGTTTTTTAATTGGATTTGTGGTTTATGAGATATTAGGTCATAAGCATAAACTGGCCCGAATGACTATTTAATAGAATATAGGCTACAAAATTCTATTAATATAAGGATCTTAAAATTTGAATTAGAGAAAGAGTTAAACATGAAAAATATTCATTTAGAGTTAAACATGAAAAATATTCATTTATATATCTATGGGTGCTGGTCACCATTGGCATTTCCCGTGCCCTAGGACCGTTACGGTCCGGGAAACTGGGTCGTGACAATTTTTCTATCAAATTTTGCTAATGTTGGTTAAGAAATGAGAAAGTTATGAATAAGAAAAAGAAAGAAGAAGAAACAGCAAAAATGGAGGAAGAAAATGGGGAAGAAGAATAAGATTGGTGCCGTGAAAATGGTGATCCAAATAAGACAAAATAGCTTGTAAAATTACAACTAAATCCCTCAAGATTTATTCTTTACATTTTAGTCCTTAAATCTTCTGAAATCTATTCAGACAATTCTGTAAGGATTTTGATATCAGTGTGAAAAGTATGTAGGCTTATTTTAATTTATCCTTATTTATAAAAATAGTTATGGAGTCATTCTGCAACTCCAACCGACCTATTTCCACTATTCACCTTGAATTTCCCTTCATTTACCAAAATACCATTGTTCACTTTTCAGTGTTCCTAAATGATTTTCACTACTTTCTTTTTACCAAAATTAGACATAAATTATGGTCATATTTTACCCCCAAGTCAACTTCAAAAATTCTTCTGTTAACCAGACTGCTAATTTCTCGGCAGTGTTCCCGACACCGCCAGTTTCCGGAAAAGTGTCAAAATTGCTTTCTAACTGTCTCTAAAATTATTTCGCATCAATTCAAGACTAAAAAACCACATACTGAGAATTAATTCATGCACATGAGTTAGGAATTTATAGGGTATTACATTATACCCTCCTACAAATAAATACGTCCTCGAATTTAAATAAAATATGCGCATCTCAGTATTGCAACAAGACATATATTTAGTCTCTGTATTTGTTCACTTCCTCATGTACCTTTATCCATAGTTTGATTCTTCGACTATACTTTTACCATTGAAAACTCTTTTATTGAGAAATTATCGGACTTGACAATTTACACCTTCTATTAATCCTGCTCTTATAGCATTTCCTCATTAATACCAACACTTACACTTCCAACACATGTAACAGCTCTAGCACTTATTTCCATAGTTACAAAATATGGAATACTAGAGAAATATGGTTCATTCTGAAAGAAAAAGCCAAATTGTAAGTTACATTGTCAATTCTTTTAATAACTCAACTGTCTCACATATCTCAGTGCTAGCTTTTGTTCTTACCAATTTCTATAATACTTTTCTTAGATGATATTAAAGAAATCATGATTACCAATATGAAATAAGTTTCCTTTCTTTTTAGATCTGCACAACCCTCTTGATTACTGAAGGCAGTCCTCATCTGCTCTCTGATCATAGAAATCTTTTTCCATAATCTCTCTAATCACTTTCGCCCCTCTAACTGTTTCTTTTATCTGACTCCATTTAGCACTCTGATGATCTAAATTTCCTACCATATAGTGCTTCAAATGAAGCTTTGCCAATAAAAGATTAATATTATTGTTATATGAAAATTCAATCAGTGACATTTACTTATCACTATAACCTTTAAATTTCAGTACACTTAACCTTAACATATTTCTACTGTCTATATCATTCGCTCTGACTGTCCATTTGTTTATGAATGGAATGCTATACTAAATCATAATAGTATATTCATAGCTGTTTGAAACTTCTATCAAAAGTTAAGAAATAAACTATATCCCTCCATCAGCAATCACCAACGAAGGTATAACTGTACAAATTGACTTGTTTCCAGATCCATTCAGGTAATTGTATTCTCTGTGTCAACTCAACGGCTTCTAATGTTCAATCTTATTCTATTAATAGGTTAAGATTACGTCATCAATAATAGACTTTTCTTAACTTTCAATCTCAGTGTATCGCCACACATAGTTATGTATCGCCTTTCAAATTACCATCCATATTTGTGAACTTATGTTTTATCCTTTTGAACATTTTTCCTTTAACTACACAAGATATGGATTCTGATCTCTTGTCACTTTAATATCATCACTTAGTAACAGTTTAATCCAGAATTAGGCTATCAGGGCTCAGTTTCGATCCTGGGATCCAAATTCAACTCCATGCCCATATCACTTTACTCATTAATTGCACAATTCAGTGGTCCTTTAACAATAAAGATGTGAGCTAGACTACTCATAGTCTTTTAACTAAGAGCATCTGTCACATTGTTAACTTTACTCGAATGACAAAATTTTTCACAGTCACCCTTCTTAACAATTAACTCATCTTTGTTACTTAAGATTTAGACTCTTCTATTTGCATTATATACTATGCATATACAGAAGGTTCTTATGATTCCTTCATTTTCGCACTTAGCATCATACTTTAAATATTATACTATTGTTGTTATTTTCAAATCATATATCGAGTAATTTATTCCATGATTCTCTAATTATCAAGAAACACCTATAATCCTTCCCCTATAACCCATATCAATTAAATTCTAGAATCATTATAGTACTCTATAAAATTATCATTCATTGATGATAATATTAACTCTATAGCATTCATGAAGCAAAACTTAAATGTCTAGAAGCTATACTTTCTCATTCATATGTCCATTAATACTTCTCTTATTTACCGGTTAACTTAATCAATCAAAGTTTGAATCCTAGGAAAAATCTTTTACAATCTCTTGTAGAATTTTCCTTTTTCCAAGAACTACAACCTTAGAACATTAATATACTGAAGTAAATTAATTATTGCTTTTATCTTTAAAATTATCCTTTTTATTATCTTCACGTACTATATGATCCTCAAAACACATTTCAATTAGCTAATTTTGATATATATTCATCTTGGCATATACTCTCATAATGTATATAACACAGTCCTTAAGTGCTCTACATGTTCTTTTTCACTCTTAAATTAGATAAGAATGTCATTAATAAACTTGTCCATTACATAACTTAAACTCTATATTCATTAAATCCATATATATATGAAATTGAATCATTAATTAACCCGGATTACAATACCAGAAACTTATAGTGTCCATATCGGGTTCTAAATAGTCTTTGAGTACATTTTCTTCTTAACTCTTAACTATTTAATTATTCCTTGACTAATATTAAAGAATTTCTCGAATCATAAGTATCTAATCAATCCTTATTGAAGTCTTTTTACACATTCACTACATATATCAAATACATTGTACAATTCCTTTTTTATTATCTTTTTAGTTTGAATCATATAAGTGAAATTGATTCTAATTTCATACCTATCATTCTGGAATTCAAATTCAGGCAATCAGAATCTGACTTTCTTCTCATCTCAATCAATAATTACTCAATGAACAATTCACCATTTAATACCAAGTATTACATTAATTTCAACACAAATAATTCTATCAAATTAACAAATAAAACATTACCATAAATTTAAATATCAAATCTCAGATAACCATAATTTACTTATACATTTTTTTTCATAAGTGCAATTGTCTCTAAGATACATTCGATAATTTAACTCTCTCTATTTACTGATGCAAACCAAATGTGTATGGTACCAAAGTCAATCAATACATCTGTTACATCATTCCCTATTTAAGTCACCTATCTCAACATCATCAGGTCTCTATGTCTCCTGAGTGTTATCAGCAGAAACTCTTCTCTGGCCCATACTAGCTGGAGCCTGACTACTACTGGGTGCCTGTTCTCCCTTGCCTTTGCCTTTAGCTATAGTCTTTCTACCCATATTCTGACTGGTCTATTCCACTGGTTGAGAAACTGCGACTAATGGCTGCTTATCAGCCCTCAAAGGACACCTATTAACAAAGTGACCATGTTGGCCACACTTCAAGCATGCCCCTGACTGAAATCGACACTCCCCTCCGTGCCTCCGTCCACAATACCCATAAACTGGCATACCAGGTACTTGTACTACTGGTCTAGATGAGCTCTGTGAGTAAATAGGTATAGACCTTACCACTGGTAGTCCTCTACTTCGTGATCTCCTCCTCTAACTACCCCCAGATCATCCCTGCTTGAATCGGGGTACCGGCTCTACCTGTCTAAGATGGGAGCTGCTCTCCCCCTTCCAAGCCTGCGATTCTGGACCACCCTTCCTCTTTTGTTCCCTCTTGACTCTCTCAGTTCTGTACTTTTCCTCCATCTGTGTAGCCTTATCAATTATTGTAGTCAAAGAAGGGAAATCTATAGCTAACAAGGCATTGTGAGGTGCAGCACGTAAACCCCTCCGAAATCTACTAATCATATCAGCCTCTGACAGTACTAAATGAGTATCATATCTGCTCAACCGTATAAACTCCTAGGCATACTCTTCTACTGATCGGTCCCCCTACTCCAGCTGCTCAAATCTGACCAAATTACGGGCTCTAACACCCTCAGTGATAAGCTCCTCAATTAAACCCTGTCGGAACTCTGCCCAAGTAGGTGGGTGCTCTCCATATAGCCTGATCTCCATATGTCTCAAGAACCAAGTCCAGGCCTTACCCTTTAACAATAAACCCACCAACTCCACTGATCTTAACTCAGAACAATTTAGTCTCCTCACTACCTTTTCTACCTCCTCTAAGAAATAAACCGGGTTTGTATCTCCGTCCCCTCTGAACTCAGGTAAGTTTAGCTTCAGAAAGCTAAACATGGATACTCCTCCCTCATCTATCTCTCTCTTGCCTCCCTATATAGCTGGCTCCCTCTGAGCCCCCACTGGCTGCACAGGAGCCGGTGCCACTGCCTCAGGTACTAATGATGGAGGTACCACTGTAGGAGCAGGCGTTGGCTGTGCCTGCTGTCTCTCCTTCCTAATCTCAGCTAACTCCCTCCTTAACTTCATCATACCCCTCATCATCTCAATCCTCCAAGGGTCATCTCCCCTCTCTGTTTCCTTTGTATTCCTTCAGGATTGAGACGGACCCTCTAGCACACTAATCTCCCTTATTAGGGACTCATTGGAGGCAACCCCAGCCTCCCTGATGCCTCTATCTCTGCTATCGGACATCTCTGTAATCTGTCGAGAAAATAAAACTGTCTCAGAATACAGTAAAAATGTAGAATATAGACTTATAACAGACGATTATAGCAATAGATGTCCAAGGAAATCCTATGCTCCATGGTATACTTAATTCTACCCCATTTTGTACTTAGTAGCTATTCCTCTGTAATTCAGTCACTATTCATCTGTAACCTAGATTCACATTCTATAAACCTAATGCTCTGATACCACCTCTATCACAACTCGGTTTCTCGGATCGTGACGGTCCTAAGGCACGGGAAATGCCAATGGTGACTAGCACCCGTAGAACACAATATCATTACACAATCTATCAACCTCAACATATTATTCATTTATTAATTACCATTTATTATGCAATTCTGTTACTTATTCTGTTATCCTGTCAAGCATTCTGTAGTGGCTGTACATTCATATATAACATCAAAAACCATCATATAACTCAAAATATAGTTATCAATATGTCATATATTATATTCATATCCTAACTAACCCATACATACCCATGGAGCAGCTAAATAAAGAAACCTCAAATATAAATATAGAAATCCAGAATTTATACAGAATAAACTGCAGCAGAAATCCACGGAAGATAGACGTCGAGATTCTGCAACTTACTCCTTTCCTGAAAGGGGTAAACAAACAAAAAGAATGAGTATGGATGATACTCAGTGAATTTACATGTATCACAATAAATAATAGGCACAAATAGGCAATGGTAAAAGTCAAAGAAATAGTAGTGTACAAACTAGTTGTCAGGGTACAGTAAACCAAAGAAATATCATATATAAGTTCGGTTATATATTGAAAGGAAGATAATGAGACGGACTGTATGAAAAGAAATCATACAGTCATCAAACAATCAAATATCACTGGACCATGTAGGTCGCCAGTATCAGATGAGCATAAGGATGATCAGGCCCTATGGCCAAGACCATAACCCCTCCTAGCTAGGATAAAATATATAATGTGCACAAGGTCGACAATATTTCCCTACTACCCTGTCGAATCAGAAGTTCTGCCAAACCATATCAGGGTCAATAACGAGGGATACCATAAGCAACAATGGCATCCGAAAAACAATCAATCAAATAGTAATCAGCTCGGTATCAATCAATTCAATTTCAATATACTCAATTTCAAGTTATAGGCAGTATACAATCAATAATATCAAGTATGATAATAAGAAAAGGCAAGAAGCAAACAAGGGTTCGGTGGCCGAAATTGGTGGGTCAATTGGCATGGCATGCCAATGTCGCTGGCAACAATGGCAAGCTAATAGGTTAGGGTTTTGAGCAAAATTGGCTTGCCCATTCAAACCAATAACAAGGTATATTGTCCAACAACACAAAGGTATGAAGGAACAAGATTAAAAAACACTAAATTAAGATTAAATTGGCAAGGAAAATCAAGTAAGAACCAAACAAAAACATAGACAAATTAGGTCAAGTAGTGCTCGGCCACTTTAGGGTTTTTTGCCAAAGGATTCAATTCAACAATTTAATGATTCAAACATGATAATTGATGCCATGTAAACTTACCTAAACCTTCCAATAGCCAATGCAATAGCCAATTTCACCAATTTCACAAAAATCCTCAATTTATGGCTACTTTGAAAACTCCAAATCCATAATCTACAATTCTACATCAAATTAACCATCAATTAGTGGTTCATTCATATCCAATTGATCATTTCTAACATCAATTTGCAATTCCTAACACTAAATCACAAATTCATGCTTTACAACTTCAATTTCAACATTCCAATTAGAAATTCAATCAAATTTGGATAATTTAAAGCAATTAAACACTAAACCCATTCAATTGAACCTAAAATAACACTAAAACATTAATCAAACTAAACAAATGAGCTACTTACCCAAATACCCCTCCATGG
>CANXYC010198032.1:0-32597 GCA_948193065.1 Aleurites moluccanus | reverse complement strand
CCTGGGTATTAGATTGTAAAAGTAGAGTAGTTATGGCAAATTTTCTATAGAAAATGCAGAATGGGGTTCTACGGGTTTAGGTGGCCTTATGCCTTCCCCATACCCTAGGACCGTCATATCTCCTGAAATGGGGGATGTGACATTCGGCCAAAATGGGTTCAACATAAATGATTTCCAATTCTCATTCCAATGCATTAGACATGTTAAATGATGCATAAAAGACTTACCTCACACTTCAAATTAGCTTGAAAAATTGATTTTCTATATAAGGCTTCAAAGGAGGCAAAATTGACAACTTTGCAAATCTTGATTTTCTACATCAAACCAACCATAAATTATTCATCCATTATCCTCCAATTAACATATTCTAAGCTTAATTAACATAAACTAACTCAAAATCAAATAGCTAAATCATACAACTTAGGTTAGGGTTTGGAATTTGGAGAAAAATACCTAAATGCATCAATTGATGCAATTAATCACTAACTCATTCTAATCATCATATAAAACATCTAAATCAAACATAAAACTAAACAAATCAACTCATTACCTCTAATGGATGGTTGGGCAGAAATCTACAAGTCAACCAATCTTGAAATTTCTTGATTTTCCAAGCAAACCAAGGATGGAAATCAAAGGATTGATGGTTTGATTCAAGTTTTTCATAGGTTTTCTTAAGAAATTTGAAAGAAAATTTGGTGGAGGAATTGCTAGGTGGTTCAGCCAAGTAATGAGAAGAAGAAGATGATGATGAAAAATGTATAAGTGTTGCTTATATACTAAGTTAAAAATGACAAATTGTATTTAGGTCCTTAAACTTTTCATAAATCATTCTTTTGTCACATTTCCTTCTATAATTTTTTCTGACAATTCTATTGAGAATTAGATTTCAAAGTGGGAATTTAAATAGCTTATTTTTATTTATGCTTAATTATAAAAATAGTTTCAAAACCATTCTGAAACTTAGACAGTCGGTTTTTCACTATACCCCCAATGTTCCACTTATTTATGATTTTGCCATTACTTACTTTTTCATAGTTCCTAAACATTTTCACCTCTTTTATTTTCACCAAAATTAGACATATATTTATATGATTCTTTACCCCCTGGTCATAATCAGAAATTCAACTGTCGACCAAACTGCTATTTTCTCGATAGTATTATTGACACCGACATTTTCCGGGACAGTAACTCATTTGCATTCTACCTGTGTCTTAAAAATTATATTTAGTCATTTCGATGATTCCAAACAAAAAATTGATAATAATAACATTCAATTATGGTAGGCTTTTCTAGGGTATTACATTTAGTAAGTGCATTAGTTAGAAACAATTATGAAATACCTAAATTAGAGGACTTAGCATCGTGAGAAAAATAATTGGGGGATTAAAAAAAGTTAAAAAGAGTGCTAATTAATTAAATTAATTAAAAGAAATAAAAGAAAAGCCTAAGTTGAACACCCTTCAGTATTCAATTTCTAATAAATTCGTATTATTTTGTCTAATTTTTCTTCACACTCGGATGAATAATAGATAAATTAAAAATAGTATTGGATGAAATTAATAAAATCTAAATGTTTTAGTAGAGAAGTAAAAAAGATAGAATAATAAGAATAAGAAAATGATAATTTTATAATTTTTGAGAAATGTAGGTCAAAAAGGTAATTTGACCAATAAATAAATAATTGGAGCAAAGTGGCCAGCCAAATGGAAGAATTTCCACCAATTTTTTTTTTTTTAATTTTAACAAAATTAACTTAGACATAAAATAGAGTATATACTTTTTCTTTCCTTTTTCTAAATTTATAATTGATTATAAAAGTCTATAAATAATTATAATTAAAAAGCAAATTTTCATCCTCATCTTCTTTCCAAAACTTTGGCTAAAATTTCCATCATTTCTTTTTCAAAAATTTTGCTTCATCTCACTCATTCAAACCACTCTCTATCTTCATCAATTTTCATATCTCCATCTCTAAAGCTTCTCTTCTTCAAAATTGTTGGAGATTTAAGGAAAATTTTGTCCAAGGATTCAAAAGGTAAAATCTTAAACTAGCTTTATAATTTTAGTTAATGAGTTTTATTGGTAGTTTAGAGGTTTAATTGGAGAAAGAAAGGTAGATTAGAGGCAAATCCTTGAAAATTTTGAAATTTTTGTGACTGGACAGAATTTTGAGACTGAATTTTATGCCTTTAAAATGGGAATTTAGAAATTTATAAAACATAAAATTTGTAGATATGCATGTGTAGAATATATGTCTTTAATAAAGTTTTCTAAATTCGTGTTGTATTGAGAGATATGGGATACTGAGTAAGACTGGTTCGGATTAGAGTTTTGACTGAGAAACCCTACTGTATTTTGTATTTTTGAGTACTTTAAGTTCAAAATAAGAAAAAACTCAAAACATAAAAGATGTTTCTAAGTCTTATATAAATTTCAGTCAAAACATAACATCATTTGGATATTTACATGAGATGTGAATAAAATAGTAGAGGTTGCTCGGGTAGGATTTGCAAGAAAGATTTCTGGAAGCAGGGCAAAAATTGAAAATTCACCATAATTTGTGTAATGCCCAGAAAAATCTGAATTTTTAGTATGTTATAATCTCAAATGTCTAGTTTAATTATTAAAAAGAATTCAAGCAATTGGATAAGTATAACTAGAGATATTAATAAAAGTAACTAGGCTTCTAGAAACCAAATTATAGAAGGGATAGTTACAATTTGATTCACATTATATGGAATTAAAGTGAATTGAGTATTAAAACTATCTAATTGCTATTGTAGCTTCAAAAGTCAAAGATAAAGAAGAAGAGCCATTGGATCATTCCTTTTGCTTGTGTTAGAGTTGAAGGTTAAGTTTTTGGAGCTAGAATTGTAAAAGTGAGTATGTATATATGTCATTTTACTTGAATTTGAATCCAAATGATATTTGTTAATGTTTCATTGCTTTGAATCCTTGAATAATTGAAACCCTAATTATTGGATGAATGTTTATTGTACCTTTGAAAATGATTGACTATGGAACTTCTTTTCAATGCCAATTGTGAAACTTGAATTGGATCCAAATCTAATATGCTAATGACAGGCCTACTCACCTGATAGAGAAGGATAGTAATTGTATTAGGCATTATGCACAATGAAATTATAAAAAAGACCCCAGTTGGGAGGGGTGTTCTCATCCATACAGTCTGATCAGCTGTGTGAGTGATAAGCATGCTACTAGCTGCAACCTCTGCTTCTATATACATGTTGGAAATCTGTCATTATTGTAAATCATCCATTGCTATTCCTTTTGATCAATTGAAAATATTTGGAATATTGATTGTATTATTGACCATTGTTTCATTACTTTGTTACTATACATTTCCAATGGCTAATCTGTTTGATTATCTTTATTGTTCATTTATTCTATAACTTTTATTTACTGAGCTTATCACTTCCCTTGTGTGCTACTTTTCTAAACTTAGCTGCATAAGTGAAGTGACATATATACATTACTCACTGAGAGTTATCTCACCCTTTAGTGATTTTTTTTTTCAGGGGATCGATAGAATAGTGAGGTTCTAGCTTCCACCTTTCTTCTGCTGTGAACCAATCATATCTAAGTATAGTCTCCATTTTTTTTTTTAGTTTTGGATCTTAGATGCTCTATGGTTTGTAAAACATTAAGTAACAGTTGGTTATGTAAATAATATTAAATACTAAACAAATGATTATTATAGTTATATATATATATATATGATGGTAATAACCTAATGAATATAATTAGTGTTGATAATGCAAATAATGACTTGGGATTTATCAAAGTTTTATATATGAAATTTTTTCTTATGAAGTTGAGGGTATGAGGATGGGATTATTGAAAGTGTAATCTTTTCTGTAGGTTCTGTATTAAAATTTGTTGAAGAGAGGGATTTGGTCCTGGGTAATAGGTGTACAAACAAAGGAAACTTTGCCAAAAAATTTTTGTAAAATTATTAATTGGGGTTCTACGGGATTAGGAGGCATTAAGCCTTCTCATTCCTTAGGACCGTCATATCTCCTGAAGTGGGGGATGTGACAAACTTGGTATCAGAGCAAGAATTAAATTAAAACATAATTAATAATGTATATGTGTTATAAGATGTAAATGAACCATGGAGCAATAGGAATTCTCGTATCGTCAATTATAAGTTATCAGTTATGAGTGTTTATCTGCGTATCGTTAACTAATAATTGTTCCTTCTGCTAGTTAAAGTAAATGCCGCCTAGAGGACGTCCTAGAAGATGAGGCAGAGGTTGGGGAGTAGCTCGATAGGAGCCAGTCAGACGAGTCCCCTTCGATTTTGTCACGACCCACTTTTGGATCGCGACGGTCCTAGGGAACAGGTATACTTAAGGTCACCGAAAACTCGTAGAACTCATGAACAATTCATTTATCAATCATTCAATCAATATTAACTCATTATTCAATGCTTAAATCCCATTTATTACTTATAAATTTTACAGAAAATTTGCCAAAGTTTCCTTTGTAATTTTAATACTATTCCATATCCAAAACCGAGTCTTTCCACAAATTACACAGTCTGCACTAAAAATTATTTTTACACTCCCAATAATTTTCCATCCTTATACCCTCAACTTCACAGATCAATAATCATACATGGCACTTCTGAATCTCTTTTAAGGCATATAAATATTATTTTTAGATTTTCAGTACCACTATCTCTATCACTTCACTGTCATTGTCATTATCAATCATTATACATTACACATTACAATTTTTAATGCCACTGAATTGTCAATTATTTCAATATTCATACATCATTATAGTACTCAATCATCCAATTACATTCAGTATCATGGAACTCTATGAGTTGATACTTTTGACTTTTAGAAAATAAAATTATACCTCAATGAACTTGACATTCCAAGTTGGAGAAGAAATTGACTTGGAATCAGTCTTCATTATCTCATTCCCGTAAAAATTATAAACTCTAATAAGGTGAGTATAAAAATACTCAATGAGCATGTATACATCATTAAACAGGAGATATAAGCTTATGATAATAAAATATATCAGCGGTAAGCAATAAGATATAAGTTTAGAATCAATGAACAGGTAAACAATACTCGTATGTTGTAGATAAGACAGATAAAGAGTATGGACTATATGTAAACATACAGTCTCCAATAGAATTAGTATGGACTATATGCTAACATACAGTCTCTAGTAGAATTAGTATGGACTATATGCGAACATACAATCTCCAGTAGTATCAGTATCAGTAAGCCAAAGGATGATCAGACCCTATGGCCAGGACCATAACCCTTCCCAGCTAGGGCATCAGTAATATAATGTGCACATTATCGACAGTATATAACCACTACCCTGTCGGAGAGGCAACTCTGTCAACTCCATATGTAAATAGGCCAATGGAAATTAATAACAATATCAAGTATGCATTAAGAACATTTCGGTACAATGGTTTTCGATACACAGGTTTACTTATCAATCAGTACACAAAAGGCATTTCAATATCAATAGCAATCAATGAATATGGATAAATTTCAATATTGTAATATCTGTCATTTTGTTATATTTTATTTATTGTGTAATTGATAAATTTAAATTAATAAAGGATATGAATGTTTTGAGGAATCCAGAAATTTTTTGTTGCAGTTGCAGGAAATTGCAAGGTTGATTACATGTTCTTAGAGAAATAATTTGGTAAAGTGTAAAACATGAAAGTTATGAGTCTATGTTTCAACTGAAATTTTGTAAAATGGCTTGGCAGAACTCTATTTGAGTGATGAGTTATGTCTCCTTGAGTAGGACTGGTCTGGTTGAGTGTTTCTGCAGGAAGTCTCTGCCTGTTTGGAATTTCTGGGAATGACTGAGACATATTGAGCCAAAGGTGTAAACATGAAAAGTGTTCTTTATGTGTTGTGTTATTGGCTACAAAATTTCAGGATTTTTGGATAAGTATATCTCAGTGGAGAGTAGATTTTCTCAGGACTATTCGGATGGATTTTGGGGCAGTAAGCCTGGGTGACAATTAGAGAGTCACCATGGTCTGTGTAGTTGCCTTTGTGAATTGAATTTTGGATATGTTAAGCTTTTATATGTCTATTTTAAGTGGCAAAAAGAATAAGGAAGTTTGGATGTTTGTAGCTCATTTGCGAACTGATTAAGTGTAAGTTGCGCAGGAAAGGTTTCAGCTCAGCAGAGACTTGGTGTGGCGAGCCGGCAAAATACGAAGTGGCATTTTGCGAGCTAGCAATGCGAGCTAGCGAAATGGTGAAGTGGAGAGGTGAGATTACCAAAGTGACAATTGGCGAAGAGTCATATGCGAAGTGGAGTTAGGCGAAGAGGATAAGGTGAGGTGGCATTATGCGAAGAGGCATTATGCGAAGAGGGAATGTGCGAAGTGGCAGTTCGCGAGCCGAGTTTGGAAAAAAGGGAATGTGCGAAGTGGCAATTGGCGAGCAGGATTTGGCAAAGAGGGAGATAGGCAAAGCAATTTGGTGAAGAGGCATTGCCAAGGTGGCATATGTGAGGCAGCGTATGCGAGGAAGAGTTTGCGAGGAGAGTTTGGTGAGGCAACATATGCGAGGTGACATATGCGAGTTGGATTAGCGAAGTGGCTTTTGCGAAGTGGCATTGTCGGATCAGTTTGGCGAGCTTAGAAATGCGAGCTGGGAATGGTGAGCTGGCATATGCGAGGTAGCTTTGCTGAGGCTGATTGGCGAGCTGGCAAGCGGGATTTTTGGGGCAGTGGTCTATTTAACCCTAGCAACTCAGTAGCATTTTTCACGATTTTTTTCCTTTCTTCTTTCTTCATTAATTTCAGTCTTTTCTCAGATCAGTTCCATTTTATTTTCTAAGGCATTAATACTCAAATTAATGCATTAGACTTCTAGATTATTCTATATTAAGGTAGAAATCATCAGATTTAAGCAAGAAATCTCAGGAATTTCAGTTTTGAAGAAATAAGGTAAATTTTCTTCCAAGGTTATTTTATTTTAGATTTATTTAAGTCTGTTGGTTAGAATAATTAATAAAAGGGTGTATAGAATTTATTGCAAGCAATTTGAAGTCATTAATGGTAATTAATGTGAAAGAAATCATAATTTTGGGACTATCATAATTAGTACCATAAACAGTAAATTCGAATTAAATGCAGATTTTTCTTTAAGAGATAATTAAATTGATGTTGGGAATTAAGAATAGAAACTCTAAGACGATTAAATATTCAGAAATCATGTTAAATATTTTTTATTTGGAGAAAACCCTAATTTTGAATATTTGGGAAAATTTGTTAGGAGGAGGAAATCAAAGTAATTGAGGAGTTGGAATTGAGCAAATTGCTAAGGAAAAATTTAAGAGAAATTGTGTAAGAGGTAAGTATAACATTTCATTTGCTTCTTATTTCTTTGAAATAATATGATCAAGCATTCTTAAATTGTTCATCCATATAAATATATATAATGTAAATGACTTGATCAATTTTCTTGGATCAAGTTCATATGCTTCGTGCTTGTTAAATCAGATTGAATGATGATATATGTTGATGGTCTTGCGACCAATATGCTTCTTATGAGATTGAAACCACATGACCCTATGGATAGAACGCTCTTCCCAATGAGAGTAAATTCATTGGTCCATTGTGCACTTTGGGAGCCTAGCTGATAGGATTTTTATCAGTGTTCCACCTAGAAGGGACCATGAGCTCTAGGCGTATGCCTGGCCAAGAATGCGTTCACGTTAAGGTAGCAAGGCTACTGATACGTATGACATGATATGAGATCTGTTCTATCATATGAGATTTGATAATGCCATTATTTATGGGCATTTTATATTCTAAACAAGAACCATGATTCGATTTGTGATATGATTTGATAGTGCTAATTATGATAAGCACTCATGTTCTTTCAAGTAAAAGTTTGAGATTCTTTCATACTTATATATATATATATATATATATATATAAATATATGTACATGACTATGATTTGATATTCAGATTCTTGATTATTGATGTTCATATCTTACTGAGTTGAAGGCTCACTCCTCTTCTGTGGAGTTCATGTGATAGTGTAGCTCGTGAGGGAGCTAATAGAGAAGATCAAGCTTCTTGACTCATCCTTCCAAGAAGCCTACATTGTAACTATTTTGAAATATGAATATGTATATTCATTGAATGGTTAATGACATAATATGTATTGGGAGTATACTCTAGAGCTCTGTAGTTAGTCATTTGAGGATGATAATGTTTTGATGTATGAATTTTTACCTTTTGGGTACTCTTGTTCCTTAGTGATGTGAGATGCAACTTTTGATCAGTAAGGAACAAGAGAAAGCTATGAAATGATAATGGTAAAGATATGACTGATGTTTAATTGATCATTGTATGATATTATATGATGTTTATAATTGATATAATTGTGTATGAGATTCATGATATATGAGTTCTACGGGTTTATGGTGCCCTTAAGCCTACCCTTGCTCTAGGACCGTTGCACCACTGGAGTTGGGGTGTGACATAACATATCCCAAATTCTTTCTTTAAAGACTTGAAAATAAATTCACAAAATTTTACATAAACACAAACTCTGAAATTCAAATCAAAACAAACAAATCTCACTTCCAAAACAAACATTCCATAACAAATTTTATATACATCATTACAAGAATTTTAGAATACATATAAGTAAAAGAAATCTCAGGTGTTACACATTTTCTTTTTTCCTCCCTCCATTTCCAAGCTAATTTCAAGCGAAAAAACTAAAGAAAACCTTAAACCAACATTTATTCTTCCATTTTTACCCAAAATTTCTCTTGGAAACTTAAAGTAAATCAAGGAATAATTAAAAGAAGAATTTGGGTACTTCATTATCACAAGGTAACAAGTTGTTTTCTTTTATTAAATAGATGATTTAGGTGTGTTAAACAACGATTTAGATGGGTTTTGTGTTTAATTGCATCAATTGATGCATTTGGTAAAAAATCCCTAAATTACTAAACCCTAATTAAAGTTGTTTGATGTCAAACCTTAAATTGATGATGTTTAATGTTTAATTAACTTAGATTATATTAATTGGAGGTTAATAGAAGTTAATTTTATGATTGATTTGATTTAAAATATCAAGATTTGGAAGATTGCACATTTTGCCTCCTTTGATGATTTTGATGGAAAATCAATTTTGCTAGCCAATTTGAAGTGTCAGGTGAGTTTAATATGCATCATTTGACATGCTAAATGCATTGAAATGTTGATTAGAAACCTTCTCCAAAAACACCTTATTGGCCGAACCACTTGTCACTATTCATCCCTTTGTATTTTGCTTGATTTTCTTCTCAATTCACATGCTTATTTGAACCATTGAATGATCTTTATTGTTGGATATTCAATGCCTATTGTGTAACCTTGATTGTGAGCTTGTTGTTGATTATATGGGCAATGTCAATATTGCACCATAGCCTAACCAAATTGTTCATTTAATATTGTACACCAAGTGTTTGACAAAATGCCTAGTTTATTTTTCATAGGCCTATCTATTATTTCATTTATAAGCCTACCATTTGAATGCCATTGTCGCCAGCGACATTGGCTAGCCAATTGAGCCAACCTTTTGACCTTGAATGACAATTGTTATACTTATTGTTATTGCTTATGTACCTTCCATTGCTTATACAGTGTTCCATTACAGTATCGTTTGGTTGATTCAAGAGCTATTGCTTATTGATGAGACAATTGCTATCTATTGATATCCATTGATTTGTTTCCATGTCTATATTGTTTTCCATGTTGATTTGACAGAGCTTCCTCACAAATGGGGTAGCAGGTAAAGACTATCGGCAGTGTGCACATTGACTTTACATGATATCCTAGCTGGAAATGGTTAACGGTCCTAGCCGTAAGTGCCTGATCAGCTTTATGTATATGATATGAGATTATATGAGATTATATGTGTTCATAACCCACTATCTGTCTTATCTACATGATATAAGCTTTGTTGGCCTATTTTCTTATCCAGACCATTGATTTTGTAACCTGTTTCCTTATTTTGTTATTAGTGTACAACCTTTTTATTTATTGACTGTTTACCTGTCATTAATTGATAACCTAACATCTTTCCATTAAGTGATGCATATTAGATTCACTAAGTATTTAATACTCATTCCTTTAGTTGTTTTCCCTTTTTCATGTACAGAGTAGAAAGACAAAATCCCGACTGTTATTTTTTTGTGGATTTCAGCAAATATATTTTGGTAGTATAATTATTTTAACACTGTATTTTATATATATTATTTGCTACTCCATGGGTTATGCATATAGCATAGTTAAACTGTGTACATGAATATATGATAGTATATGGAAGTTAAATATTGATATGGTATATGAATATTATGATTTCAACCAATAGCAGAACAAATTAAGACAGTCAGACTATAGGATATCAGAATACAGAATGCATGTTAAGTGATTAATTGGTTAATATTGAGATAGTAAATGATTTTAGAATGTGATACTGGATTTTACGGATGTCGGTCGCCTGTGGTATTTCCTGCATCCTAAGACCGTTATGTTCTGAAATTGAGACATAACAAAAAAAAATGGACTAAAGAATTATATTGGTTAAAATATCTCATCACTTATTAATTTAATATATGAAATAAGACTATACATTTAGTTTAAGTAAGAATTTTCCTTTAAAGAAAAGCAAAATGAGATTTTTTGGTTTACTAATTTTTTTATTTTTTTTAAGTTAATAAACTCTCAAGTAAGAGATAATTCTTATTAGAGGTGGCAAATGGATTGGGTCAATCAAATTTTATTTGGATCACTTTAGGTATGAGCCATTTCAAGAATTGTCTTTTTAGACGAATTATGATTGGGTTATTTCAAATTGCAAACGACCAAAATTATATGTTGGGTTGATCCACAAAATGATTTTGGTTCAAATTCTGATTGATTTGTAGCTTTTGGATTAAATCAGGTTGAGTCATCTAAAAAAAAGTATTTTTAAAAAATTTTATTTTGAATATAAAATTTTTTACATATAATTTCAAAAAATTTTAAAAATAAAGATAAGAATAATTATTTATATAATTATAGGTATTAAATATATACAACTTTTCTAATATATTATGATATATCTATCAAGTTATAGATATAAGTATAATTATTAGATAATAAATTAATAAAAAAAAATCTTAATAGTTTCACAATTTTATTTATTATATATTTTATTAAAATATCTTAATATATGTCAAGCTTTATTCAATAAATAAATAAAAGTGAAAATAGCTGAACAAAAGAGAATAATAATAATAATAATAATAATAATAATAAAAGAATTAGCACTTAGTAGCACCTGATTTTATGATTTTCTATTTACTGTTAAAGTTTATTAAATTTGTGAATTTAACTTGTATAAAATTATTAATATTAATAAATAATAATAATAATTTAAGCAAATACATTAACAAACTACTAAGTTAATGTAATGGTTATAAACTCGTACAAGTGACTATAAGATTGTTGGATCAATATGCGATATATATATATATATTTCTTTTATTATATATACATATTTGATGTTATCATTTTAATAAATTAATAATTACTTTCTTCATTTTTTTTTATATGTCTTAGTTTAATTTTTTATTTTCTAATCAAAATTATATTTTATTTTAATATTATAATAATACCCTCATTAAAAATTTATTGAAAATTGAGATAATAATTAAGAGATATAGAACGTGAAAAAATTTAAAAAAAAAATTGAGAGATTAAAATAATAAATAAATTAGAAATATTAAAATAAAAAAATTAATAATAATAAATTTTGTAATTAAAATGTTTATTATGAGATAAATAGTAGTATTTAGCAATTAATAATTAATAATTATTATTGATTAATTTATTATTACCCTTTATTAAGTATTAAAATTCTACTACTATTTTGACTTTAAATGCATAATTTAATGGAGTGCACTAATTACATTTTAAATTTCAATGCAAGAAGTTTTGTAAATATAAAATTTTCAATCTCAAAAATTACACTTTATCTTCTCTAGTATTCTTTCAAATTATGAAAAATAAAGAAAATCAAAATTTCTAATTATAATTAATATGTTGAAAAGTGTATAAAATTAATTTGTTAATTTTATTCAAAAACGAGGGCATTTTAAGAAGTTTACACACTCTTAACTAATTATTTTTAATTTGTGTAAAGACAAAGTGGATGCTGAATTCGGAACAGAGAACACTTTTACTTGATTATTATTTGCCACTCATATTAAAAATTAATATTTAATATTATTATTTATTAATTATTACTAATTAATTAGTTAAATAAGTATTTTTATTTAGTTACTAATAGCTAATTAGTTATTATTTAGCTGGTGATATAATTTTAAAGTTTATAGATTAAATATGAGAATAATATAATAATTATAAAAAGTAAATTACTATTTCGTCCTTCAATTTATGTCAATATTACTAGTGGTCACTTAATTTTTAGAACTATATAAAAACATTCCTAAAATATCAATCCGTTAACTATTTATTCATTTCATTTAATTTTTAACACTTTACAATCAAGTCAACTCAAGAAGGTAAAGTTATCAGTAGTGGAAAGACTAAAACATTTAATTCAAAAATAACTAACTATTTATTATACAATCTATAGAAAATCTATAAATAACAATTAAATTTTAATGAGATAATTAATACTCACTTCATCCAATAATAAATATTTTAGTTGTAAAATATATATCTCTCCATTTTTTTTTTATTTGTCGTTTTAAAAATTTATCTATTTCCATTTTTAATTATCATTTTAAATTTTCAAAACAATATTTATTCACTTTTACTTACTTTATCCTTATAACATTTAATTAAAATATAATAACTTAATTTAAAATAAGATTAAAAATATAAAGTTAAATAAATCATTTTAAATTTAATTAATAAGTGTCTTAATATGTGTGTAAAACCTTAAACGACAGATAAAAAAAAATAATTATTATTATTATTATTATTTTTATTTCTAAACATTTAATTCATTTATTATTTTAATCTCTCTTTACCTTTTTAATTTTCTCACATTTGAAAATATTATTGAAATATTAAAATAAAATACAGTTTAGATTAAAAAATAATATAATTAAATTAAGATATATTAGGATGTTATTGTGAGACGGATAAAGTAATATTTTTTAATTTTATTAAATTATACAAAATCTAATTTGAAGTACATATATGAAAATTAGTATAAAATTTTAATAGTAGTTGACATATAATAGAATAATAAAAGTTATGAAAAATTAAAAAATATATGTAAATTACACCAAATAATAAAGATGTAAATTTAAATATAAATTATAATTAATTTAAAATTAAATATAAAATTTAGTTAAAAATATTCTAAAATATAATATATTTATTTTAACATATAAACTTAACAAAATCATTTAAATAATTAAGATTTACGATATTAGAGGTTTTGAGTTATACCATTAATACTAGCACCGACTTCATAATATATAAAAATTATGCAGACAATATAGTCATTTATCAAGTGAAAAAAACAGTCAAGGGTATTTAAATTTTATTTTTTAAATGATATGACCATC
Organism: Aleurites moluccanus; assembly: GCA_948193065.1. Taxonomy (NCBI): domain Eukaryota; kingdom Viridiplantae; phylum Streptophyta; class Magnoliopsida; order Malpighiales; family Euphorbiaceae; genus Aleurites; species Aleurites moluccanus. The sequence continues at coordinate 18,969 of CANXYC010198032.1, read as the reverse complement.
CCCAAATAAAACCAAAAAGAACTAGAAGATAATTTTCTGGTTTTATCTTTAAACAAATCTTTTGATCTCAAAAATTAATCATTGGTTAATAAGGAGAAAAATAAACTCTCATGCCAATCAAACTAAACAAAGTGTTGTGTAAATGATAAGACAGGAAATCAAATTACCAATATTTCGTTGCGTACAATACAAGTATCTGTTTTCTGTACAGCTGGCTAACCATAAACCAAAGAGTTGTCTAAACATGTTATCTAATTTTTATTGATATTATTATTACAGTAGATACACATGCATGGAAAATAAAGAAACAATGAATTGTATAACTTAACCTCGTTATGACTATCAAATATCTAGAAAAGCCAATACTTTTTTCTTGCCACTCTGGTAGGCACATCTGCAAACCAAGTTAAAAGATGAAGATTACATTAGTTGACGCTGAACAAAAAAAAAAAAAAACAGGATGCTACTACCAATGAACCTTTTGGTTCAGTGATACTAGAGCTGAGGTCTCAATTCGAACCCCTAGTCGGAGCCAAATGTACCCAAAAAACGAAAAAAATGATGCTACTCTGAGATTTTTCGTCACCTCCACTTGCATACAGTGAATTATAATGCACTTCACTCCAAAAGCTCAGCCAAAGCTCTATAAACACAAACAAAGCAATCAAAAATCCAGGGGAAAAGGATAATTCATATATAAATGAAACTCGAAAACAAATAATACATAAATCTTAAAAAAACTAATTTGATTCTTGAAAAGCAGTTATCAGCACTAAGATGGATCACTTTAAAAGTGTATCAATCAAAAATTCAGTTCTAGATTGCACAATCCGACTCTATGAAACTATGGAATACCTTTATCAGCAGTAATACATAAAAGAAAGCAACTAGAACTGGCTTAGTCATTACTCGAAGTAATTCAAATGATGTTGCAAGTTTAAATCCATACGCAAACTTAGAAGGTGAAAGTAGTAATACTCCTTCATGGATGACACGAGGGAGACACCACACAGCAGGACAAAGTCACTTAATAATTTCTCCTTTCAACAGTAATATATTGTTGTTTTTATTTATTAGTCATTAAGCTACTTTATGGTTACATTCATCTCACTCAAAGCAGTTAACTGGTAGTTACTGTGTGGATAGACTGCTCACGGAATAAATGGGCCCAATCATGTTTGAAAATTTTTGAAGAGCAGTTCATAGCAGCATATAAGCATACAAAGATTTGCAAGACATCAACACAAACAATGGCTATAAACACATTTAAGATTTCTAAAGTCCAGTCTCAACATTTTACAGTCAGTCAAAAACATTGCCATCTTCCAACATCATTCATTTCATAAGGGGAACACAAGTATAACTGAGATCCCATTGATGCAAAACAGCTCCCTAGTTGGTTAAATACAAAACCAAGCAACTTTTGGAAATCAAAAGATAATAACAAATTTGGTGGTATATGATTGAAGGAAAGAGTAATTTCAAATTCCAGTTAAATATAAATTTCAAGGAAGCATTGTCTCCCATAACAACTAAAATTATCACTGAATTCCAGCATTGTCTCCCAACTTTAGTAGTTGTGGATGAAAAGAAAATGACAGCTATCTTCAGAGGAAAGAAGCAAATCCGAGCGAGAATAGAAAGGAAAGGAGGAAAAAAGCAATCAACTTTATCTCATTTTCTAAAAGCATAGTGAACCTAGAAACTTTCTAACATATGATTTTCAATTGCATGCTTTTTATGCCTTGAGAAGATCTAAGTTCAGTACCCAGCATTTCCACCACCTCTTCTTTTTTTCTTTTTAAAAAGTTGCTGCCTCTTTTTTTTTTTCCTTAATTTCAGATTTTCAAGCAAGAACATATCTAGAATTGATATGTAGAAGATGATGAGAAAGAATTAGGATTTATCACATGATTCAATTGAGTAACACGTACAAAATAACATGGACTGCAGCAAGTTAGATTTCCTTTTCTTTTTTCTTTGGTCCGTGGAAGGAATTTAGAGACCTTGATTGGCATCTTGCTGAAGAAAATCTGACAACAACATATAGAGAGAATGGAGGAGGTATTATCACAAGAGCAAGGCATCATGTGAATCTTTGGATCCAACACCATGTGAATCTTTGAATACAACTACGTACTTTTGCTGCTTGACTGCTTTTAATCATGCCATTGCACAGTAGTGTGGTTTTCACAGCTAAGTAGCTAAGATGAAGTCTTGGGGTTGCTACTTGCTAGCCTTCAAGAAATCATCTATTTAATCCTCTCCAAAATAATATCTTAGCTAATTGAAGTATCAATTCCCTAAAACTAATTTGATAGATTAATAAAGCGAGAGAAAGAGAGAAAATAAGTTGGATGAGCTCGCTTTGTTAAATATTTTTTATTAAAAAATGCTGATGTGGCTGCCACATCAGCATTCCAGGAAGAGTTGGCCATATTCTAGTAAGAGTGACCCTTATTGCAATGGTTTAATGAGTGTAATGATTTTAATTACAAATTGAAGTTGAGGGACAATGCTGAAATATAGTAATACATTCAGGAACTGCGAGTGAAATTTACCCTACTGTGAAGATATAGTAGTAACTGATAATGTCTTACCTCTAGTTGGATTCTTGTCTTTGGGAATAATCTCAATATAGCAAGTGTCCCTAAAAGATGTGACCAAACAAATTTTGGCTCCAAACTGAAAATAATGATTTAAGAGTCAGAAAACAACCAAAAATAATTGGAAAGAATACGGTTCAATTACAAAAGATAAATTGCATGATTTGCATTATTAAAAAAAAAAAAAGCATATATAATCTTAAAATGACATTCTATACAACCCTGAGAGTTTGTCTGTCTCACTTCTCTTCTATATCCCAGAATTCATTTTTTTTAGCATATTATATTTCTGAACTTCATCTAATTAACTTGGTTATTAGAGTTCTAACAAGGAAACAAGGATAGCTGTGGAAAACTAATGCCATCACTATGATAAAGAGGATAATTTTTCCTAAGAGGGTCATGAATTTTGTAGCATGGAACAACCATGACTTACAAAAACAAAGTAGGATATCCCTGAAAATGGTTTTTAGTATCCACAACATGCTAAAGGCTTTAATATAAGTAAGTTTATTTTAAGCTTCACATGTGTTAGACCTTAGCGTCTTCATCGTATCTATTTTGATGATTACAAATATCAAATTAATGGACTAATGTGTTTTTTTTATTATGTGCAAGATTTTTCAAGTATTTATCTAAAGTGTTGCAGGATGCTAGTGTGTCGCAGGTGCGACTCTGAGAACAAGGTTGATCACAGGTGTGACAAAGTGAGTCGCAGCCTTGAAAAACTTTAGGTTACGGGCATAACACATTCAAGTTGTAGGCGCGAAATTAAAATGAGAATTTCTCAAAACATCCAGTAGTCTCAGATGAACAGTGTCTTTCCAGTAACAGACACAACACAAAAGTCGTAGATGCGACTAGCTGAAGTTGAGGGAGTGACAAGTTTATTGGCGAACGCAAAATTAAAATGAGAATTTCTCAAAACATCTAGTAGCCTTAAATGAACAATGTCTCTCCAGTCATGGGCGCAACTAGCTAAAATCGCAGGAGTGATAAGACCAGTTGCTGGCGTGAAATTTAATTCAACCAAGTTCAAAAGTAACAGAAACGTCATGTGCTCAATTACTCGTTGGTCGCGGGCGCTACAACTCCAAATCGCAGACTGACGTGATGAAATTCAAATTTGCACTTTTCAAGCCAAATGAGAGTCACAAGCGCAACAATCCTATCACGGGCGCGACTCATCAGTAAACTAGCTGTTGGAGCGAAATCTCAAATGCATTTATTGCGGGAAAAGAAGTATAAACGGCTTTTTTTTTTTCCCCCAAGCCTATAAATATGAGTTAATTTGTATTAAATGCAATAGTAAATAACCTCAAACAAATTTTAAAATCATTTATTGTAAAATCATTCATATTTACTGTGCAAAATCAATATATATATATATATATATATTGTAAATCTTCATAGTTGTTGAAGATTATTGATTATAAGAGAGTTGGATTTAAAAAAAAAATATATGAATTCTTTCTTCTCATTTCTTGTAACTCTCTTGGGTTGTGTGTGAATCTAGTTTGAGAAAAACACATTATAAAAGGTTTGAATGTGAGCCAAAACACTTAGGTTCAATTTTGAACTTGTAAAAGGGTCAAAAGTAGTAAAATACTCAAGTGTGATTTCAAGGAGTGGACGTAGACTCATTTTAGCCGAACCATTATAAATCTCTGTGTTGATTCTCTTCTTCTCTTCCTTCATCAAAATTTTCATTGGTCATTATTTTTAAAAGACAATCAATTCAACCCCCTCTTGGTTGCCAAGGGATTAACAATTGGTATTAGAGCTTGTCTCCACACATTTTAAAAATTTAATTATCTTGGAGCTAAGATCTATGGCAACACAAGTATCAAAGATTCTTAAAGGAGAGTCAACACTGAGACCACCATTCTTCGATGGCATCGACTATCCCTATTGAAAAAATATGATGAAATTTTCATGGATAGCGATGAAGTCGACCTATGGGACGTAGTAGAAGAAGAGCATAGAGTTCCCACTACAACCATAGATGGCATCCAAGTTAAAAAGCCAAAGAGTGAATGGACCGCCACCGAAAAGAAAGCAAATAGAAAAAACCGCAAAGCAATGAATACTCTTTATTGTGCTCTTAGTAGAGTGGAGTATGGCAAGATATCTCATTGCACCTCAGTAAAACAAATTTGGGATACTCTATAAACCACTCATGAAGGGACAAGTCAGGTTAAAGATAAAAAGATTCAACTTCTTACTCATGAGTATGAACTCTTTAAAATGCTACCGAATGAAAAAATTTCAGAAATGTATAACCATCTTATGATTATCGTTAATAGAATGAGAAAATTAGGAAAGTCTTACTTTATAGAGGACATAAATTGCAAGATATTATTCCTAAGAAGGATTGGGAGGCAAGAGTAGCTTCAATCGAAGAAGCAAACGATTTGAGCACTCTTCCAACCGATACTCTATTGGGTAAGCTTCTAACTCATAATATCACTTTATCTCAAGAGAAAACTGATAAAAAAGTTGAAGAGAAAAATAAAGGGCTTACTCTTATTGCTTTCAAAGAATCTACATCAAATGGAAGTGACATAAAAGAGGATGATGATGAAGAAATGACTCTTCTCACAAAAAGAATAATAAATCTTATTCTTAAAAAGAAGAACAAGAAGCCTTATGAGAAACATGATCGGCAAGAGAAGACAAGAAGCAATCAAATCAAATGTTATGAATATGATAGAGTTGGGCACATCAAGTCCGAATGTCCCAAGTTGAAGAATAAAAAGAATTTCAAGAAGAATGCCTTGGCAGCAGCTTGAGATGACTCTAGCGATTCGAATGATGATGAAGAAACCAAGGATGAGGTTGTCAATCTATGCTTCATAGCAATTGATGAGGATACTTCTTCTAACGAAGTAAGTAATTCGGACTTTACTCTTTATGATGATGATAATGCTATGAAAATAATGAAAACTTTACTTTCAAAGTATCATAAGCTGCAAAACAAATATGATAGTTTGAAAGAATTGTTAAACAAATTAGTTGATTCTTGTGAAAATTATAAAAAGGAGATAGCTAAATTAAATGCTTGCAAATGTGATTTGAAGAAAACTATCACTCTAAAGACTCGAGAGGTTGATTCTATTTCGAAGGAAAATAAAAATTTGAAAAATAAATTGCTTTCATTTGATGATTGCTTGTCAAAATTTTCAAAAGGAAAAAAAAAAAAAAAAAAACTTGATCACATTATGGAGTCTCAAAGATGCCCATCAAGTATAGACTTGGTTATAATTGTAGTGATACGTCTTCTATCTCTAAAATCACATTTGTTAAAGCATCTAATTTAACACATAAACTATATATTTCACTACCTAAAGTGCATAAAAATGCCATGCATAAGCCTAAACATGTTCATCCTATGAAAATATCTAATCATGCACATAAGACTCAATATCATTCAAGATCACATCATTTGACTAAAATAAAATATCATTATTGTGGAAAAATTGGTCATACAAATTTCAAATGCCATATTAGAAAAGTGCATTTAGGATACATAGATGATGCTAACCCCATACTCGTAAATGTAGGTGTGCTTGAAATCTACCAAGATTGAAGACTATTGGTACTTGGATAGTGGTTGCTCAAGACACATTACGGGGAAAGCTAACTTGCTCTCCAACATTGAAGAAAAATCGGGAGGCAAGGTAACTTTTAGCGATAACGACAAAGGTAAAATCATTGGCTTTGGCCAAGTCGATAAGTCAAATAATCTCTCTCTTGATCATTTACTTCTTGTTGATGAACTTGAGCATAATCTAGTTAGTGTTAGTCAATTATGTGACATGGGAAACAATATCATCTTTACCTCTAAGAAATGTTGTGTTAAACACTTAAAAGATAAGAAAATCTTATTTGTTGGTCATAGAATTAGCAATGTGTATGAAATTGATATTAATGGAATGTATTAGGATGAAAATTGCATGATTTCTCTTCATAATGATTATTGGCTATGACATAAAAGGCTAGGGCACGTTGACATGGAGCATATAGATGACCTTAAGAATTATAACCTAATTATAGAACTCCCAAAGATCAAATTCTAAAAGGATAAACTTTGTGATGCATGCCAAATGGGAAAACAAGTCAAGTTCTTTTAAGGCCAAAAACCAAGTTTCTTCAAGGCCAAGAACCAAGTTTCTTCATCCTCTTGAATTTTTGCATATAAATCTTTTTGGACCTTGTTCGACTTCAAGTCTAAAGGGTAAAAAATATGCATTTGTTATTGTTGATGATTACTCTAGATTCACTTGGGTTCTATTCCTAACTCATAAAGATGAAAGTTTTAAAGAATTTAAATTCTTTTCAAAACGTGTTCAAAATGAAAAAGATTTTTGTATCACCTCTCTTAGAAGTGATCATGGTAGAGAATTTGTAAATAAAGATTTCAAAATGTTTTGTAATGATTATGGTATTTTACACAACTTCTCTACTCCTAGAACTCCTCAACAAAAAAGGGTAGTGGAAAGGAAAAATCGCACATTGATTGATATGGCTAGAACCACGCTAAATAAGTAATCCTTATCTAATTATTTTTGGGCGGAAGCCATCAATTGTGCATGTTATATTTCAAATAGACTTTTTATAAGACCCATTTTAAATAAAACTCCTTATGAGCTATGAAATGATAGAAAACCAATGATCTCATATCTAAGAATATTTGGATACAAATGTTTCATATTAAATACTAAGAATAATCTTGAAAAATTTGATTCCAAAACTGACATTGGTGTGTTTCTTGGATATTCTACTAATAGTAAAGCATATAGAGTTTTTAATAAAAGGACACTAGTAGTTGAAGAGTCTATGCATGTGGCATTTGATGAATCAAATCCTTTTAAAAGAAAAAAATATGATTTGGAAGAAGTCACTAATATTTTTGAAAATATTCATTTGAAGGATTCATCACTTGACATTGATACTCATGTTGACTCATCCAAAGAAATTAATGAAAGTTTTGAGAATCAACCTATTGAACTTGAGATCCTTCAAGGTGTAAATGAAATTCCAAAAGATTGAAAATTTAAAAAAGATCATCCCAAAGATTTGATCATTGGAGAACCATTTAAGGGAATCACCACTAGATCTTCATTTAAGGAGATAGTAAATAACCTTACATTCATCTCTAAGATAGAACCTAAGAACATCAAAGAAGTCTTAGATGAAAAGATTGGGTAAATGTCATGCAAGAAGAGTTGAACCAATTCGAAAAAAGTAAAGTTTGAACCTTAGTTCCTAGACCTATAGACCACCCTATCATCAGCACTAAGTGGGTTTTTAGAAACAAACTAGATGAGAATAGTATAATCACTAGGAATAAGGCTAAGCTAGTGGCTCAACGGTATAATCAATAAGAAGGTATAAACTATGAAGAGACATTTGCACCTGTAGTTACACTTCAGGCCATTAGAATGCTTCTAGCATTTGCATGTCATATGAATTTTAAATTGTATCAAATGGATATTAAAAGTGTATTTTTAAATGGTTATATTAAAGAAGAAGTGTATGTTGCACAACCACCCGGTTTTGAAAGTCTTGATTTTCCAAACCATGTTTTCAAACTTCAAAAAGTACTTTATGGTCTAAAACAAGCTCCTAGAACTTGGTATGATAGACTTAGTTCTTTTTTAATTAAAAATAGGTTTTCAAAAGGTAGAGTTGATACAATACTTTTTATTAAAAAGAACAAGAAAAATATGTTAATTATGCAAATTTATGTGAATGACATAATATTTGGTGTTACTAACGAGTCTTTATGCAAGGAATTTTCTAAGTACATGCAAGAAGAATTTGAAATGAGCATAATGAGAAAATAGAAGCACTTCATTGGACTTCAAATTAAGCAAGAAGAATAAAGAATCTTCATCAACCAATCTAAATACAAAAAGGGTCTTCTCAAAAGGTTTGGAATGAAAGGAGCAAAGGCAAATAGAACTCCAATTAGCTCCACCATTAAGCTTGACAAGGATGATCTTGGCAAACCTATTGAGGAGAAGAAATAGAGGTATGATTGGTAGTTTGCTTTATTTAACTGCTAATAGACCCGATATTATATTTGTTGTATGTTGGTGTGCTAGATTTCAATCTTATCCAAAAGAGTCACATTTGCGTGCAGTCAAAAGAATTTTTAAATATTTAATTAGCATTCAACACCTTAGCTTATGGTATCCTAAAGACGTGGATTTTAATCTTGTTGGTTATTCCGATGCGGATTTTACCGATATTTACATGAATAGAAAAAGTACCTTCGATACTTGCCAACTTCTAGGAAATTATCTTGTTTCTTAGTTCAGCAAGAAGCAAAATTCAGTGAACTTGTCCATCGCAGAAGCCGAATATGTGACAGTCGCTTGTTGTTGTGCACAAGTTTTGTAGATGAAACAATAAATAAAAGGCTTTGGTGTGCCTCTAAAAACTATTTCCATTAAGTGTGATAATACTAGTGCCATAAATTTATCAAAAAACCCAGTTCAGCATTAAAGGAGTAAACATATTGACATTAGACATCATTTTCTTAGAAATCATGTGCAAAACCTTGATGTTGCTCTAAAATTTGTAGTGTTAAATAATCAATTGGCGGATATTTTTACAAAACCCTTGAATGAATAAAGAATGAATTTTATTAAAAGAGAATTGGACATGTTGAATGAAAAAGTTTTTGAAAAATAATTGTCTTTTTGTTGAATGATTTTTCATATTCTTAGTTTCTTGTTTGCTTGTTGGTTGTTACAGCCGCGATTCTCGGTTTGCTTGTTTTGGATGACTTTTCCAAAGTCACAGCCGTGACCGTTTCTCATCGCAGTCGCGACTTCCGCGACAATCAGTTTTTAAAATCAATTTCTCGCACATTCTGTCACTCTCTCTGAACCTAAAATCATTTTCTCTCAAATTTTCTCTCTGTCCCTTGCTTGAATCACCTTCTAACACCAAAATGGCACCAAAAAGAGTGAAAACTAAGGCTAGAAAGGGTCAAGAATCATCCAAGCGCCCAAATTTAGGGTAGACCTCCATGCCCTCTCCTCCCTCTAGTTCCTCCTCCTCAGAATCTGCTTCTCCACCTATTCCTCCACCTCCCACCTCGGTTCCTCCTCCTGCTCCTATTCCAAAGAAGAAAATGACTCCAATCAACCATGAAGAGTAGAATCCTACAGATTTAGAAGTTTTGATTCAATCCTTGAACCCTTAAGAAATTACCCGGTATAAAAACCTCACCTCCAATCGCTCCATTCTTCCTTCTAGATATGTTAACTGGATGAAATTGAATAGTATATTAGGGCCAAGCTTGAATCTATCCATTGGCTCACAATGGTTGATATTAGGCGTGACTGTTTTCCCTTGCTCACTTTGGAGTTTTTCTCCACTTTTAGTCTTGACGTATCAAGGGGATCCACCTATGAGAACATGAGCTTCAAGCTCTTAGGTAAACCTTATACTCTTTCCCTTAGGCAAACCATTCAGCTCTTCGGGTTTTCAAAAATTGGGGCAATTGGATTCTCTAATGAGTTTGAGGAAAACTTGAATGATTTTTGGAAAGAAATTACTAGGTCTTCTCAACACTTTAACCCCAGACTCTCTAAATCTACCAATATTAGAGACCCTATTCTCAAGGTGATTCACAGGATTATCACCTATATGATCAACAGCAGAGGCACCAGTTACAGAGCATTCCTGAAGACTGAGCTGTTTTTTCTTTGGTGCATAGAGAAAGGTCATCCTATTGCCTCTGCTAGATGGTTGGTGGATCATTTCAGCAACATTGCTCGGATGAAATAGGGGGACATTGTCTGTGGTCACTTGGTGACACATATGGCCTATGCTATCTATGAAAACCCCAAATTTGATCCAAACATCACTACTTTTAGACCCTTGGTTCACAACCTTCCAGAAAACAAATTTCTTAGAGTTATCACTCTGCAGCGCATGGGGATTGTTGAAAAGAAAGCATATGCATCTTTTGCTCTCAAAGATGCTCTTGCTGTTGAGGATGAGGTAGCTACCTTTGAGCAACAAGAAGTTCTTGCTCCATCTGTAGACACAGCAACTCCTCCTCTGCCTGCAGCCCTTGCTCCTTCAGTGGACATGGCAGCTTCTCCTTCGCTAATGGAATTCTTGCCTACTCGCTTCGATGCAATGGAGCAACGTTAGAATGCAATTATGGAGAAAATACAAAAATTGGATGATACAATCTCCTCTGTTGAGACTGAAGTAAAAACCTCCATTAAAGCTGTCATTCAGCGCTTATGTCGCCAACAGCGAGAGTTTCTTGCAGAAATGGAGAAATGTGAAACTCTCTCCATCTGCTTCAGACACAGCTGATGCTAAGTCCAGTAGGCATGGGTCCATTGAGTTGCGAGCAGAGGATGATCAGCACACTCCAATTCATGTTGCCCCCTCTCAGCCTTTGGACAAAGGCAAGGCACCAGCCACTGATGATGTCTTCTCAAGCATTACAGCCATTGGAGCAGCTGCAATTAAGAGCTCTTCTTTAGATCCTGCGACAGACGTTCCTCCTTTATAGTTTTTACGAGTTTTTCTGTTTTTTCTGCATTTCTTTTTGTTGTTGTTAATACATGTAATGCTTTGTAAATCATTTAAAATCAATATATTTTTGTTTGATTATCCTTTCCCTCTCTTTCCCTCTTACGTGCATCTTTGCTTTTTGACTGGTATCAAACAAAGGGGGAGAATTATGTGATTAATCAACTATTTTGGTTAAAATAAGCACAAATTGAGAGGGAGTTTGTTAAAATACATAATCACACAATTTTTATCTTTTTTATCATTGATTGTTTGTCACCATAAAAAAAGGGGAGATTGTTAGACCTTAGCGTTTTCATTATATTTATTTTGATGGTTAAAAACACCAATTAATGGACTAATGTGTTTGTTTGATTATGTACAAGATTTTCCAAGTATTTCTCTAAAGTGTTGCAGGATGCTGGTGTGTCACGGGTGCGACCACTTGTAGTGGCAGGTGCGACTCTGAGAACAAGGTTGATCACAGGTATGATAAAGTCAGTCACAGCCTTAAAAAGCTTCAGGTCGTAAGCGTGACTCATTCCAGTCGCGGGCACGAAATTAAAATGAGAATTTCTCAAAACATCCAATAGCCTCAGATGAACAATATTTCTCCAGTAACGGGCACGACACATAAAGTCGCGGGTGCGACTGGCTGAAGTTGAAGGAGTGACAAGTTTATTCGTGGACGCGAAATTAAAATGAGAATTTCTCAAAATATCTAGTAGCCTCAAATGAACAGTGTCTCTTCAGTCAGGTTCAATCAGGCGCGACTAGCTGAAATCACAGGAGTGATAAGACCAGTCGCTGGCGTGAAATTTAATTCAACCAAGTTCAAAAGTAACAAAAGCTTCACATGCTCAGTTATGCGTTGGTCGCAGGCGCTACAACTCCAAATCGCAGGCGCGACGTGATGAAATTCAAATTTGCACTTTTTGAGCCAGATGAGAGTCACAGGCGCCACTCATCAGTAAACTAATCGTTGGAGCGAAATCCCAGATGCATTTATTGAGGGAAAAGAAGTCTAAACGGCTCTTTTTCCCAAAACCTATAAATATGAGTTGATTTGTATTAAATGCAATAGTAAACAACCTCAACCAAGTTCTAAAGTCATTTATTATAAAATCATTCATATTTATTGTGCAAAATATATATATATATATATATATTACAAATCTTCAAAGTTGTTGAAGATTATTGATTATAAGAGAGTTGGGTTTAAAAAAAAAAAATGAATTATTTCTTCTCATCTCTTGGGTTGTGTGTGAATCTAGTTTGAGAAAAACACATTGTAAAAGGTTTGAATGTGAGTCAAAACACTTAGATTTGATCTTGAACCTGTAAAAGGATTAAAGGTAGTAAAATACTCAAGTGTGATCTTGAAGAGTAGACGTAGGCTCATTTTAGCCGAACCACTATAAATCTCTGTGTTGATTATCTTCTTCTTTTCTTTTATCAAAATTTTTATTGGTCATTATTTTTGAAAGACAACTAATTCACCTCTCCTCTTGATCGTACGTGTAACTAGTGTCTACATACTTTCCACTCATTTAAATTTATTATATATAATCAAATAAATTAACATTGTAACACCCATATCATCTGCAAAGCTAAAGTGACTGTCGATGAAGATGCTATATTCAACATGTGTTGAAATTGTTTATATAAAAGATCTCAAAAAATAAGTAAGAAAAAAGAAACAAACAAAAATTGTACTCACTCGATCTGCAGCTGCTTGTAAAGTAACATGATCCCCCCATTCCCCTGATCTAGAAGCAGACAAACGTTTCATGCATAAAATGGATTAGCATTAAGTGACATTCATGAAAAATATGTTCTCTCATTTTTGCATGAAGAAAGCTAATAGTCATTGCCATAGAAATCTAACTTTTTCATTTTCTTCAAGTAGCTTTTGTAAGTCATTGGCACATAACCCTCGTACAGCTTTCTAAAATGCTTTAACTGAAAAGGAAGATAGAGAGATGTACATGTTAAATACAAGATAAGTAAAATAATAACAAAATGTTAAAATCAGACTCTTTCCTTAAAAAAAATAGAAAGCACATAGGTGTGTATACACGGACACTCATGAGCACATATTAGAAGGCAAACTGATAACGGTGAAGCATATATATAATCACATACTCCATCGTTTTCCCCATCTGCAGCTAAAGCTTTCATTTTTATAATAAGTGTAGAGTTTGCTTCATATTAATCACAATGAGAGCAAGTAAAATAAGCTGCTTACATATGACTCTCTTTAGGATCAACCTTCCCATGCTACGATTTTCCCCTCTTTATGTTTGTGAAAATAATTAGAGCTAAAAATCAAAAGGTTGAAACATTATATTTTCTCTCAACAAAGCAACACATTGCTTAATGCTTCATTAGAGATTGGAGATGGTAGGGGCAGGGCTGCAACAGCATTATTTATCATTTTCAACTTGAAGATTTGTTGTGAATAATTGGTCTTTATTCCTTCTACTTGCTTCATTGATTATTTGTGCCAATAATCCCCATAGAGCATAAGCTGATAATACAAAGCAGTAGAGAGAGTTATTGGAAGCAAGAAAATGATCTGGACATGACAAAGCTTTAGATTCCACTTCGCTATATATATAGAAATATCTCCGCTTAGTACCTGATGGTACTGAACAATCAAAATTTATATTCACCTCTAAGCATAACCCCAGACAACACCTATTATTTTTCAATATAAATCCCTCTTGCATTTAGTATTTGGTTAACTCCAGAAGCAGAACAGCCTCCGAAATACAGAGATAAAAGGGCTTTCTAGTGTGGAAGATCAGGAGAATCAAGAAAAGAGAGGTCAAAATGAAGAATCTTCAGCTTAGAAGGTTAAGCAGAAATATCCTAATTTTGTCAGGAAACAGATTAGAAATCTCATGAGAAGTATTGCTCAGAATTTCATCGCTATAGAAATTAGAGAGGAAGCTCTTGAAGAGCAAGAAAGCAGATAACTAGACATAGAGGATATAATCATATACAGAAAGAAAGAGAAAAAGGAGGGGACTGCTATTACTCTGGAAAAAATAGTGAACTTCAATAATGCAGCAATATGTTACATACTATAGGAAGAAATGGAAAGGGAAATAAGTGAGTGTGTTGAGTAGTAGGAATGTAGAGTTGAGTAGTATAATTGAATAAAATGGTGAGCATAGTTGCAGAGGATCCAGGATTAAGGAGGGAAAAGTTGTTAGTAGTTAGTTAAGGGTGTTATTACTATTGTACTATCAGTAACCGAATTACTGAATGTATAAATAGGACCTGTACAGCATAATACAGGCATCCAATTTCACTCAATAAAGAATTACTTCTTCCTCTACTAATTTCCTCTTATTTTCTTCCCCTAATTCTTCTATTTTCTCTCTCAATTGATTCATTATCTTCTAAATCCTATTCTGAAACCCTAATTACCAGATTATAACATTGTTAAGATTCACCATCTTAACATATAATATCAGAGCTGCTACAATAGGACAATTAATCAATGACAAATTCCAAGTATGACAAAATCAATGGTGTCAAATGAAAGGGTTCGCATGGCAGAAATTGAAGAACAACTCAGGGAATTGCAGGGGACAACACTGAGGAATATGGCTGAGTTTCAAGAATTCAAAGACAAGAATGATGAAAGATTTGAAGAAATAAGAGAATTAATGAGGAAGATTGCAGTGGATAAAGGAAAAGAAAGGGTTGATCCTCAAGAAACAACAAGGATGAGATTCAATCAGAGTAATGCACAAGCAGAGAAAGGGCTACTGCCTAACCCTCATGTGGGATGGTTAGGAAGCTCCAGTGGAATTGCAACTCAGAGGCAGATGGAGGCACAAGATTTGAGAGCTGCAAACCAATACACAAGAGGTATAATAGAAACCCTAACCCTCTTTTTTGCCCTAAAATTGAATTAATGACCTTCAATGGAGAGAAACCAAGAATTTGGCTCAAGAAATGTGATAAATATTTCAACATTTATCAAATTCTTGATGAACAAAGGCTTTCAATAGCATGTTTGTACCTTGTGGATAGAGCAGATTCATGGTTTCAGAATTGGAATAGGGGCAGACCAAAATCTTGGTTGGAGTTTGAGGAGGCTTTGTATGAAAGGTTTGGTGATGAAGATGTTAATGATGTCATAGAGGAATTCACGAATTTGAGGCAGCTGGGGTTAGTGGAGGAAAACCTGGATAAATTTGAAGAATTAAGAATCAGATTGGAGAGATTCATGCCAGAATTAAGAGAGAAATACTTCCTGTCTGGGTTTATGGAAGGGTTAAAAGAAGAAATTAGGTTAATGGTAAGGATGATGAAGCCTACAACTGTGTCTAAAGCTGTGGAGGTGGCTAGGTTACAAAAAAGGATAGTTGGCAGAGAGAATAGAGGACCTTTAACCAGTTCTTGGAACCAGAGACCTGTTAATAACCAAAACAGAATCACTACTTACCCTTCAGCCTTTAACAAACCTGTTCTTAATTCTCCCTATCCTCCAAAACCTCCAAACACTAACCTTATTCCTAAACCTGATCATTTAGCATATAAACCATAATCAAATACTAATTTCCAAAATTCCAACACTAGAATTAAACCTGTGAATTCTAGCACCACTGCTTCAAAACCCTTTCCACCACCACCTTCATTTAATAAAATCAATAGAACCTACTATAAATGTAGAGATAGATACTTTCCAAGACATCAATGTAAACCAAAAACTTTGGCAACCCTCACATATGAAGAAGCAATAGAACCTGCAGTAGAACCAGAGATGGGACTAGAGGATTGTGATGAGGGTGATGAACTACAGAATGAGGGTGTGGAACTGTCAGTTCATGCTTTGGAAGGTAGTCAAGGAGCAGAGACAATTAAGATAATTGGAAGGTACAAGAACAGGCAATTGATTATCCTAATTGACATAGGGAACATCAACAGTTTTATAGACTATAAAATAGCTCAAGAATTGAAGTTAGACTTAGTTAAAATTCCTGCATCAGTCATTACAGTGGCTGATGGGAGGAAATTGACTTGTAATCATCATTGCTTGAGGTTCAAACGGAGAATGCAGGAACATGATTACTCTTAACTTGAGAATTCTCAAGTTGAATAGTTTTGACATCATTTTAGGAGTGGATTGGTTGAGGAGTCTTAATCCAATACTATTTGATTTTGAAAATTCCAGTATTTCCTTTAGCCTTAAGGGTCAACAAGTGACTGTCAAGGGCATTACTCAAACTCAGGATTGGAAGAGTACTGATAGCATTCTAAGAAGGAAGGGGCAAAACTTTCAAACACCCTTGTTCTACATTTCAAGTATTGAACAACCTACTTCCTTGAACCAACCTGCAATTACATCAGTTCCTAACCATTGCAACCCAGACCTGGACCTACTGCTGGAATTATTCAGATGTGTTTGTTGAGCCTAGTACCTTACCCCCTTTAGAAGTCATAACCATTTTATACCTCTCATTCCTAACACACAACACATTAATATCAAACCATACAAATATCCTCACTTTCAAAAGCAAGAAATAGAAAAAATTGGTCACTGATATGCTGCAAAATTTAGTGATCCAGCCTAGTACAAGCCCATTCAAATTTCTTGTTTTGCTAGTAAAGAAGAAGGATGGAAGTTGGAGATTTTGTATTGACTATAGGAGGCTTAATGAGGTCACTATCAAAGATAGGTTTCCAATTCCGATCATTGAGGATCTTTGGGATGAACTTCATGGGGCACAATTGTTTTCTAAATTGGATTTGAGGGCTGGCTATCATCAAATCAGGATGCAGCCTCAAGTCATTGAGAAAACAGCATTCAAAACTCATCAAGGACACTATGAGTTTACTGTTATGCCCTTTGGGCTAACAAATGCCCCTGCCACATTCCAAGCATTAATGAACAACATATTTCAACCCTATTTGAGGAAGTTTGTGTTGGTGTTTTTTTATGATATATTAGTGTATAGCAAGACATGGCAGGAACACTTGCATCACTTGGAAACTGTACTACAGGTCCTAAAAAATCAAACCCTGTTTGCTAAGATGTCCAAATGTTCTTTTGCTGAAACGGAAATAGAGTATTTAGGGCATATAATTTCTGGCGAGGGGGTAGCTACTGATCCTAAAAAGATCCAAGCTATGTTGGAGTGGCCTGTTCCTTCATCTGTGAAGGAACTGCAGGGTTTTTTGGGTTTGACAGGGTATTACAGAAAATTCATCCTCCATTATGGGATTATCAGCAAACCTCTTACTGAATTACTTAAAAAAGAAGGGTTTCAATGGAAAGACGAAGCTCAACAAGCATTTGAGGAATTAAAGAAAAGGATGACTCAGGCTCCTGTGCTAGCATTGCCTGATTTCTCTTCTCCATTTACTATAGAAATTGATGCTAGTAATTGGGGAATAGGAGTTGTGTTGCAGCAGAAGGGACAACCCATTGTTTTCATCTCAAAAGCATTTGGGCCTAGGAGTAGGGCATTGTCAGTTTATGAAAGGGAGCTTTTGGTAAGCACCTATGTGGTTTCCAAGTGGAGACACTATCTAGAGCAAGGTCAATTTTTCATTAAAACTGACCATGAGAATATTAAATACCTCTTGGAGTAGAGGTTATATACAAATCTGCAACAAAAAAGGATTTCAAAGCTTTTGGGGCTGGATTACAAGATTTTGTATAGGAGAGGAGTTGAAAACAAAGTGGCAGATGCCTTATCTATGAGGGACTGTGGGCTGCAACAACCTGCAACTGCAGGAAGTTCTGAATTCCAACAATCTGTCAGTGCTGGAAACAGGGCACCTACAACTCAACTCATGTCTCTATCCTCTCATACATGTGCTTCTGTATCTCAAGTAGTACCTACTTGGTTGAATCACATCATTCAATCTTATGACCAGGACACTAGTGCTGTGGACTTGCTGCAGCAACTAGCCATAGACAAAGATGCTCACCCCAGGGTTTCAATTTAAAACTGGTGTTATGTGGTTTAAAGGAAGACTGTATGTGGGCAGCACCACTAATTTGAGGCAACATCTCACACAGGCTTACCATAGCAGTGTTTTGGGGGGCCATTCTGGAATTCAGGCGACTTATGCCAGACTCCAGAGGCATTTTAATTGGCTAGCCATGCTCAAGCAGATTAAAGAATGGGTTCAAAGTGTGATATTTGTGCTAAGTGCAAACCTGAGCACTGTGCCTATACAGGCCTTTTGCAGCCCTTACCTATTCCAACACAAGCATAGCAACACATCACAATGGACTTTATTGAGTAGCTTCCTAAGTCCAAGGGAAAGGACACTATTTTAGTGGTGGTTTGTAGGTTCACTAAGTATGCCCACTTCCAGCCCTTGACTCATCCAATTACTGCACTTACAGTGACTCAAGTGTTCCTAAATGAGGTATTCAGGTTACATGGAGCTCCACAGTCTATTACTTCTGACAGAGATAAGATTTTTACCAGAGCTCTTTGCTTTATTGGGCACAACTTTGAATTTCAGCACAGCTTATCACCCTCAGTCTGATAGCCAAACTGAGAGGTAAATTAGTGCCTGGAAACTTACCTTAGGTGCGTGACTCACTTGCATCCTAAGGCCTGGTCCAAATGCTTATCTTTGGTAGAGTGGTGGTACAATTCTTCCCACCATAGTGCCCTCAAGATGTCACCATTTGAGGCTCTATATGGCTGGGGGGGGGGGGGGGGGGGGGGGGGGGGGGGGGGGGGGGGGGGGGGGGGGGGGGGGGGGGGGGGGGGGGGGGGGCGGGGGGGGGGGGGGGGGGGGGGGGGGGGGGGGGGGGCCGGGGAGGCCA